>MU692738.1:42229-93376 GCA_026770625.1 Nicotiana glauca
TAAATATGTATAATTTATTTGGGGGACCTTTCCATACCATATATATACATTCCAAGCCAAAACTGACATAACACATGGCCATCCGGTCCATTCACTAATAGTGGAATTCCCCCTTTTGGCTCTAAGTCAAAGTCACAACATCCGATAATCCACAATATTTGTCCTTCACAACTCAAATAAATCAACCAGACGTCAAGGTCCGTTGAAACCACAATTGGTTAGTAAATACATTATGTTTCCACTACTTCATTTGCCATCCGAAGCACAGTAGAATCACTTTCGACTATTCCCACGTTCTGCAATACCTCATAGCAGCGGTCCAGAAATTCCCGTGGGTTCTCAAAAGATGCACCACTGAAGGTTGTAGCGAAGAGTTTAGTGAAACCTATCCGACCTCCACAAAACTTCTGAAGGCGTAGTTGATCTATCACCGGCCTGTGCCATTGTTCGGCCGAAGAAGCGGTACGTGACTTTGCCATTCGTGGGAAGACAAGAGTAGAAATTCAATTAACTTTGGAAGAACAATTTCGCACGACATGTAAGAATGAAGGTGAAATTTTCCTAACTCTGTAGCCTCTAGGGGATAAATACAGATGTCTCCGTACCGATCCCTCAGACTCTACTAAGGTTGTTCGTGAGTTGTGAGACCTATGCAACCTAGAGCTCTGATACCAACTTGTCACGACCCGGATTTCCCACCATCGGGAGTCGTGATGGCCCCTACTAGTGGGAGCTAGGCAAGCCAACTCTTACTTATCTTTCCATTTTTACAAACTCTTATTTTAAAACATTTACCAATAATAATATGATCACTGCGGAATAAATTAATTTAGTGGAAGACTTAGTAAATGTTACTAGATGCGATACAGAAATCCAAACATAAATCACTACCCAAGAACTGGTTTCACGATACTCACGAACTTCTAAGAATACTAAACACAACCGTTTGAAAGAAATATAAAATTGTTTGTCTCGAATACATGAGATAACAGACTAAAAATAAAGATAGAGGAGACACCGGGTCCTGCGGACGCCTGCAAGGCTACCTTGGTGTCTCGCTGATCGGAATGCTAACACTCGCACTACTGCTGTTGCTGCTGTTCGAAACCTGTATCTACGCAAAAGAGCGCAGAGTGTAGAATCAGCACAATCGACCTCATGTGTTGGTAAGTGTCTGGCCTATCCCGGCAGAGTAGTGACAAGGCGAGAACCAGACACTCACATAAACCTGTGCAGTTCAAAATATATATACAACAAGAAATAATAGGAAATGACATGTAATAATTGGAAAGGGGAAAACATAATCTGGGGTGGCAACAAAATATAATATCAGAAATAAACGAGTAATGGAATAAAAATCACTTTCAAGTTTCAACTCATCTTGTTGCAGGCGTGCAACCCGATCCCATTTCATTTCATATCTTGTGGTAGGCGTACCACCCGCTCCTATTTCAATTAATATCTTGTGGTAGGTGTACCACCCGCTCCTATTTCAATTAATATCTTGTGGTAAGCGTACCACCCGCTCCCATTTCAATAATATCCTGTGGTAGGCGTACCACCCACTCCCATTTCAATATCAATACAGTGCACAATATGTCACCGGCAACTGTGGCCAATAACAATAATCAATATAAATTGTGGTAGGCGTACCACTCGCTCCCATTTCAATATAATATGTGGTAGGCGTACCACTCGCTCCCATTTTATTATCATATCATGTGGTAGGCGTACCACCCGCTCCCATTTCACTTTTAACATAGTTCTCAATATATACAATTGGCAAGAGAAACAATAACTCGGTGCCAAGGCTCAACAAATAATTCTTTCATAGAATCACATAAGAATGCAAAATTATCAATTTAAGACACACGGTCATGATCAACCACTAACGTATAGATACTCGTCACCATGCCTATACGTCGACACAACACATGACAAATAGCAATTATATTCAATTCTTATTCCCTCAAGCTAGGATAGATCAAACACTTACCTCAGTTGCTCCAAAATCAACTCAAGCCTCTAGTATAGCTTTACTTTCGAATTCACCACCAAACCGATCGAATCTAGTCGCAAATTACTTGAATGTATCAACAAATGCTAATGAAATAAAACTAAATGCATAAAATAAATTTCCCAAGGTTATACTCAAAAGTTCCCAAAACACCCTTGGGCCCATGTGGTCAAAACCCAGGGTTCGAACAAAAACTCGGTTACCCATCCCCCCACGAAGTCAAATATATGATTTGTCTTGAAATTGGACCTCAAATTGAGATCCAAATTCCCAATTCTTAGAAAACTTAGGTTCTACCCAAAACCCCAAATTTCACCCATGAAAATCATTTATTTTAAGTGGAAAACATGTTTAATGATGTTAATGATTGAAAGAAACAAGTAAAAATAGACTTACAACTGATTTGGAATGAAACTCACTCTTGAAAAATCTCCTAAGGGGTTTATGTTTTGGAAGAATGGTGGAAATGACTTAAAATTCGACTAAGTATGGAATTGCTGAGCCTCTGATGTCGCAATTGCGAACCCCGACCAAAATTTGGGATTTGCGAACAAGCTTCGCATTTGCGAAGCCAGGCCAATGCTGGGAGTTTCGCATTTGCTAGACTTTGGTTCGCATTTGCGAACTTGGGGCATTTGGGGAAGGTTCGCATTTGCGAACATTCTGTCGCATTTGCGATCATCAGCCAGGTTCCCCTTCTTCGCATTTGCGAAGAAAAGTTCGCTTTTGCGAACATTGGCCTGCCTGGGTTGGTTTCGCATTTGCGAACCAGCATTCACATTTGCGATAACTGGCATCCGCATTTGCGAGCCCTGGCTTCGCCTTTGCAAAAATTGCAGAAGCCTCATACCAGATTTTTAAAACATGAGAAATGCACTCTGATGCCTATCCAAAACTCACCAGAGCCCTCGGGGCTCCAAACCAAATATGCACATTGACTCAAAAATATCATACGAACTTGCTCGAGCGATCAAATCGCCAGAATAACATCAAAATCAATGAATTGAGCCTTGAATCCAAGAAATCTTTCAATTTTCATAAACTTCCAATTTTTTCCAATTTAAGGCCGAAACACGTCAAACGATGTCCGTTTTCAACCAACTTTTACAGGAAGCGCTTAAATCACATATATGACCTGTACCAGGCGTCGGAACCAAAATACGAGCCAGATACCATTACTTTTTGATCAAATTTCATTTTTATTTTCCTTAATAATTTCACAAAAACAATTTCACGGAAAAATTTATTTCTCGGGCCAGGGACCTCGGAATTCGATTCCGGGCATATGCCCAAATCCCATATTTTTCTACGGACCTTCCGAGACCGTCAAATCACGAGTCCAGATCCGTTTACCAAAAATGTTGACCAAAGTCAACTTTAATCATATTAATATCAAAATTCTTCAAATTTTTCACATAATTCATATATTTCAACATAAAAACTTTCCGGCTGCTTGCCCGAACTGCGCACGCAAATTGAGGCAACTAAAAGTGAGGTTTTCAAGGCCTCGAATGCTCGGAATTACTAAGAAAACAAGTGATGACCATTTGGGTCGTCACAATAAGCCAACTAACAGAAAATACAGTCCAAAAGAGATTATATGAAAATAATAAAGATTTATCTAAACATTTACAAATTTACCCAAGAACTGATAGTACGACCCATGAGCTTCTAAGACTTGGAATTTGCATTCTGTTTGAAAATTACATAAATCGATTAGCAAAACCTAAGCTACCAAGAACAAGTGGTAGCTATATCTAGAATCCAGGAAGATCTTCAGAGTCAGCACCCGACATCACTAGGAGCACTACTCCGAAAGTCTGTGCATAACGTACATAAGTGTAGTATCAGTACAACCGACCGCATGTACTGGTAAGTATTTTGTCTAACCTCATCGAAATAATGACGAGGCTTTTAGCAAAAAGATGCTTATTGTTATAATCTGTACATTAGACTAACAATATAGGTAGTTCAAAACATAACAGATAAGAGTACAATATACCACTTTGCGTGTCACGACCCAGATTTTCCACCCTCGAGAGTCGTGATGGCGCATACTAGTGAAAGCTAGGCAAGCCGATTATTTCAATTATTTAGCCCTTTTCCTTTTTATAACAGCGTAAATTAAGTAAGCGGAAGAATGAAATTCAACAATTAAGCCAATACCAATATGAATTTATAACATACACAACCCAGAATTGGTGTCACTATCTCACGGACTATCTAAGAAATCTACAAATAAAATCTGAACATGAAACTACATGCTTGTATTTGGAATATAAAAGAATAGAAAGAAACTAGATAGGGAGGGGACGCCAAGGCCTACGGACGCCTGCAGGACTACCTCGAGTCTCCTGATAGACTTTAGGAAGCAACCCCTAGCAATGGTCTGTATGCTCCAGAATCGAGATCTGCACACAGTGTAGAGTGTAGTATCAGCACAACCGAACCTATGTACTGGTAAGTGTCTAGCCTAACATCGGCGAAGTAGTGACGAGGCTAGGACAAGGTTACCAAACCTGTGCAGTTAAAATCATATACGGCAAGGAATATAAAAGAGAACATGCTGCGGGGGAATATCAAATACCAATAGTAACTCAGGAGGAAAGCATAAAGAACATTTTAAAAGTTGCATCAAAAAGAATAAGGAAACAGTAATAAATCAATATCCACTTTTATTATTTATTGTTGCAGCGCGCAACCCAATCTAAACTATTTAAACTGTTGTGGCGTGGAACCCGATCCAATCATATATCATTTAACACTGTTGCGGTGTGCAACCCCAGGCGTGCAACCCGATCCAATCATATATAACTGTTGCGGCATGCAACCCGACCCGTCATGTCCTCCCTTATTACTCCATGTTGTGGCGTGCAACCTGATCTCTTATAATGTTATTGCAGCGTGCAACCCGATCCCAATATACAATTCAACATCAATCACAAATGAATCCCGGAAAAGGAGCAATAAGAAAACAATAATGTCCCGACAAGGGAATCAACTATGAGAATAAGCACATCCCGACTAGAGAACCAACAGTAAGAATTAAATACATCCCGGTAAGGGGATCAGCTATACCCAAACTTATATCAACATTTAACTTCACAAATGAAACTTCAACTAGAAGCAATACTCAAAAAAAATCATATACCGCGAGGTGAATCATAATTTTTGCCCAACACGGTTAATCAACAACTTAGGCATTTGTAGTATTTATCAAGAACACAGCGATTACAATTTAAGATTCACGGGCATGCTTGACAGTAACGTATAGATACTCGTCACCATGCCTATACGTCATACTCAACAATTAACATATATAATAAACGACTCAACACATAATCCCTCAAGTCAAGATTAGGCCAAACACTTACCTCGATGCCACGAACACAATTCAAGCCTCAACTATCGTTTTACCTCTTGTTTCCACCACCAATTCGCTTGTATCTAGCCACAATTTACTTTATGATAAAAATAAATACTAAATGAATCGATTATAATGCATGAAAATTGGTTTTCTAAAGAATTCCCCAAAAAGTTAAAAAGTCAAAACCCAAGGTTCTGACTAAAACTCGATTACCCATTCACCTACGAACTTAAATATATAATTTATTTTGAAATTAAACCTCAAATCGAGATCCAAATCCCCAAATTTTGAAAATCCCATGTTCTACCCAAAACACTCAATTTCCCTCGTGAAAACCCTTGATTTTGAGTTGAAATTATGTGAAAAGATGTTATAAATTAATGAAAATGATTTAGAAATGACTTACAATCGATTTGGAGAAGAACTTTTCTTTAGAAAATCGCCAAAGAGAGCTTAGGGTTTGAGGAAGTTTGAAAATTGAAGAAAAATACATCTAGGTCAAAATTAACTGGTCGTAGATATCGCAATTGCGACAAGGGTTCACAATTGCGAACCCCTTCAGGACATGTTGTCTTACCAAATGCGAAGAATCTCTCATATTTGCGACAATGGGAAAATCTGGTCACCTTCGCATTTGCGAAAGGGAGGCCTCGCAATTCCTACCCTGGGTTCGCATTTGCGAAAAGGTCCTGCCCAAGCTTGGTTCGCATTTGCGATCCTACGTCACATTTACCAAGCCTGTCCACATAGAAATTGCGAAGCCTGACCTCAAAATTGTGAGATCAGAGGCCTGGGCAAAAATACCAGATACCAACACTTGCTCCTAAGTCCAATTTCACTCTATGGCCTATCCAAAACTCACCCGAACCCTCGAGGCTCCCAACCCAACATGCACCCTAACCTAAAAATATCATACGGAATTTCTCGCACAATCAAATCAACAAGATAACATCAACAACTACAAGTTTAGCATCAAAATCAAAGAAAATCTCAAGAACATTCAAAGTTTCAAATTTTACAACTAAGGGTCCGAATCACGTCATATGACATCCGTTCTTACCGAGTTTTGCAGGCACAACTTAAATACCATATAAGACTTGTACCGGGCTCCAGAACCAAATTAAGAGCCCAATACCACCAGATTCAAACACATTCAAATTTCCAAAAACTCTTAAAATTTCAGTTAAATAATTTTCTTCAAGAATTCATTTCTCAGGCTTAAGACCTCAGAATCATATTCCTGGCATATGCCCAAGTCCCATATTGTTCTACGAATCCTCCAGGATCGTCAAATCATGGGGTTCGAGTCTGTTTACCCAAAATATTGACTAAAGTCAGGTTAAATTAAATTTTAAAGGCCAAATTAGCATTTTCATCAAATTTCCACATAAAAGAGTCCCAGATATACGCCCGGACCACACATGCAAATCGAGGTGAGAAGAAGGGAGGCTTCTTAGGCCTAAAAACACAAAATTTACTTGAAAATAAAGTGATGACAAGGTCATCACATCCTCCACCTCTAAAATAATTGTTCGTCCTCGAACGGACATAAGAAAGAGGTACCTAAGTCAGAGAAAGGATAGGGATATCGGCTCCTCATATCAAACTCGAACTCCCAGGTCGTTGCCTCAATAGGCTGACCTCTCCACTAAACAGGAACATAAGGGAAACTGATGAATGTGCCAGTCTAGAATAGCTACCGGCTCATTCTCATAGGACAAGTCCTTGTCCAACTGGACAGTGCTGAAGTCTAACACGCGGGACGGGTCATTGTGATAATTCCGAAGCATGGACATATGAAACACTGGATGCACGGCTGATAAACTCGACGACAATGCAAGTGTGTAAGCCACCTCTCCCACTCGATCAAGAATCTCAAACGGGCCAATGAATCTAAAGCTAAGCTTTCCCCTCTTCCCAAATCTCATCACACCCTTCATAGGCGACACCTGAAGCAACACCCACTCGCCGACCATGAATGCTACAACACGAACCTTATAGTCGGCATAACACTTTTGCCTGGACTGAGCTGTACGAAGCCTATCCTGAATGATCCTGACCTTGTTCAAGGCAACCTGTACTAGATCTGTACCCAACAACCGAGCCTCTCTCGGCTCAAACCATCCAACTGACGACCAACATCGCCTACTATATAAAGCCTCATAAGGAGCCATCTGAATGCTCGACTGGTAGTTGTTATTGTACGCGAACTCCGCTAAATATAATATTTGATCCCAAGAGCCTCTAAAGTCAATGATACAAGCTCGGAGCATATCCTCCAAAATCTGAATAGTATGCTTAGACTGCTCGTCTGTTTGAGGATGAAATGTTATGCGCAATTCGACCCATGTGCCCAACTCACGCTGAACTGCCCTCCAAAAATATGAGGTAAACTGTGTACCTCGGTCTAAAATGATAGACACAGGCATACCATAAAGACGAACAATCTCCCGGATATAGACTTAAGCTAACCTCTCGTAAGAATAGGAGACTGCAACAGTAATTAGATGCGCTGACTTAGTCAGCCTTTCAACTATAACCCACACTGCATCGAACTTCCTCTGAGTCTGTGGGAGTCCAACAACAAAGTCCATAGTGATACGCTCCCACTTTCACTCAGGAATCTCAATCTTCTAGAACAAAGAATCGGGTCTCTGATGCTTATACTTTACCTGCTGACAATTCAAACACTGAGCCACATATGCAAAAATATCCTTCTTTATCCTCCTCCACCAATAATGTTGCCGCAAATCCTGATACATCTTAGCGGCGCCCGAATGAATAGAGTATCGGGAACTATGGGACTTCTCTAAAATCAACTCTCAAAGTCCATCCATGTTAGGCACACAAATACAACCCCCCTGCATCTGCAAAACCCCATCATCTCCAACTGTAACTTGCTTGGCACCTTTGTGTCGCACTGTCTCTAAGGACAAGCAAATAAGGATCATCATACTGCCAATCTTGGATACGCTCAAATAATGAAGACGAGCGACTGTGCAAGCTAGAACATGGCAGGGCTCAGCAACATCCAACCTCATGAACTGATTGGCCAAAGCCTGAACATCCGAAGCAAGCAATCTCTCACTGACCGTAATATACACAAGACAGCTCATACTGGTTGACTTTCTACTTATAGCATCGACCACCACATTGACCTTTCCTGGATGATATAAGATGGTGATATCATAGTCTTTCAACAGTTCCAACCACCACCTTTGCCTCAAATTTAGCTCCTTCTGCTTGAACAAGTACTGTAGACTAATGTGATTCATCAACAGCTCACATGACACGCCATAAAGATAATGCCTTAAAATCTTCGGCACGTGAACAATGGCTGCTAACTCGAAATCATAAACTGGATAATTCTTCTCGTGGATCTTCAACTATCGCGAAGCATATGCAATAACCTTTCCATTCTGCATCAACACCGCATGTGGTCCAATGTGTGATGCATCACAATACACTATATATAGCCCTGAACCCGTGGGCAAAACCAACACTGGCACCGTAGTCAAGGTTGTCTTGAGCTTCTGAAAGCTCGCCTCACACTCATCCGACCACCTGAACTGGCCACCCTTTTGGGTCAACCTGGTCATCGGGGCTGCAATAGATGAAAACCCCTCCACAAACTGACGGTAATAACCTGCCAAACCCAAGAAACTATGAATCTCTGCAGCTGACGCGGGTCTAGGCTAGTTCTTAACTACCTCAATTTTCTTCGGATCCACCTGAATACCTTTAGCTGAAATAATATGACCCGAGAATGCAACTGAACTCAACAAAAACTCACACTTCAAAAACTTGGCATACAACTGACTATCTCGAAGTCTGAAGTACCAATCTCAGATGCTTCTCATGCTCCTCCCGGCTGCAGGAATAGATCAAAATACCATTAATGAAGACTATCACAAATGAATCCAAGTAAGGCTTGAACACTCAGTTTATCAAATCCATAAAAGCTGCTAGGACATTTGTCAACCCAAATGACATCACCAAGAATTCATAATGCACGTACCGAGTGAAGAAAGATGTCTTAGGGACATCGGATGCCCTAATCCTCAACTGATGGTAGCCAGACCTCAAGTCAATCTTCGAAAATACCTTGGCACCCTGAAGCTTGATTGTAACCTTGTTCAACTGCCGGTAATCTATACACATCCTCATCGATCCATCCTTCTTCTTAACAAACAACACTGGCGCACCTCAAAGCGAGGCACTAGGTCTAATGAAGCCTTTATCAAGCAAGTCTTACAACTGCTCCTTCAATTCTTTCAACTCAGGCAGGGCAGTACGATACGACGGGATAAAAATGTGTTGGGTGCCGAAGCCAAATCAATGCAGAAGTGAATATCCCTGTCGGGTGGCATACCCGGCAAGTCTGAATGAATACCTCAGGAAACTCACGCACAACAAGCGCAAAATCCATAGAAGGAACATCAGCACTAAAATTACGAACATATGCCAAATAGACCAAACACCCATTCTCGACCATATGTCGAGCCTTCATATACGAGATAACCCTACGAGTAGAATGACTAGGAGTCCTTCTCCATTCCAAACGAGGTAAACTCGGCAAAGTTAAGGTCACAGTCTTGGCATGACAGTACATTATAGCATGGTAAGGTAATAACCAGTCCATCCTCAATATGACATCAAAATTAACTATATCCAGAAGTAACAAATCTACTCGAGTCGCAAGAACCCCAATCACAACTATACATGAACAATGGACACGATCTACCACAATAGATTCACCCACCGATGTAGACACATATATAGGAGCACTCAAGGAATCACTAGGCATGACCAGATACCGTATAAAATAAGATTTCACATAGGAGTACGTAGACCCATGATCAAACAGAATTGAAGCATCTCTACTATATATAAGAACAGTACCTGTGATAACTGCATCGGAGGCCTCAGCCTCGAGTCTAGCTGGAAGAGCATAACATCGAGGCTGGGCCCCACCTCTTTGAGCTACATCCCTAGGACGGCCTCCTGCTGGATGGCCTCCACCTCTAGCGGCTTGACCTCAATCTCTAATACATTTACCTCCACCTCTAGCGCCTCTACCCCTACCCTAGATGGTTGAGCGGCAGTAGAACACTTGGTGCCTGAACCATAGCACAGGAACCTTGCCGCTGCAACTGAACACCCACTAATCTCGGACAAGCCCTCCGGATATGACCATACTCACCGCACTCAAAACATCCACCTGAGTGCTACGACTGAGGGAATAGGGGCTGACCCTGGCGGGCTGACTGACCATAAGAATAGCTCTAAATAGGAGGTGCTCTGATAGGAGCTGATGGTGCACGGTAGGACTGCTGATTAGAATACTGTATATGAGAATCACGACCACCTGAAGCACCATGAGAAGTCTAAAACAGCCTGGGAGGATGGACCCTACCAAAAGAATCTCTGCCTCCATGAGGCACCACTGAACCTGCTTAAATGATGGGGCCTCTTATCAGACCCCTAACCATTGCCTTGTGATAGAACCATCTCAACTCTCCTTGCCACATTTGCCACATCCTAAAAAGAAATCTCGTTCCTAGTCTCCTTAGCCATCTGCAATCGAATCGGCTAAGCGAGTCCCTCAATGAACCTCTTCATCCTCTCCCTCTCGGTGGGAAGTATGATAAGAGCATGACGAGCCAAAGTAATGAATCTGGTCTCATACTGAGTGATGGTCATGGAGCCCTGCTGGAGACGCTAAAATTGCCTCCCATAGTCCTCTCTCTAAGTGATAGGAAAAAACATATCTACAAATAGCTGAGAGAACTGATCCCAAGTCAAGGTAGGTGACCCAGCTGGCCTAGCCAAATAATAATCCCTCTACCAAGTCCTGGTGGAACGTGACAGACGAAAAGCAGCAAAGTTGACCCCATTGGTCTCCTCTATCCCCATGTTCCGATGAATTTCATGACAGTTGTCTAAGTAATAATGGGGATCCTCTGAAGATTTACCACCATGAGTAGTAGCGAACATCTTGGTGAACCTGTCTAACCTCCACAAAGCATCGGTAGACATAGCTTCTCCATCACAAGTCTGAGTTACCACACTCGGCTGAACTGCTCCAACTGGCTGAGCTGCTAGAGTCTAAAACTAGGGAGCCATCTGCTCCGAAGTTCAGGTAGAGGGAGTCTGTGCTCCTCCCCCAGCCTGAGAGACGGCTCTTGCTACAAGAAATAAGCCTGCCTGGGTGACACTCTCCATAAGGCCTACTAGACGGACCAGAGCATCATGAAGTACTAGGGTAGCAATGAAACCCTCTAGAACCTGGGTGGTCCCCCCAGAACTTTCTGGGACGGAACCTCATCATCAAACTCAACCTGAGGCTCTGCCATTGGTGCTACTGCTCGAGGCCGAGCTCTGCCCCTGCCTAGGCCTCTAGAACAACCTCGGTTTCTCCTTTTTCCCCTCGTGAGAGCTGTTGCTGGGGGCTCGGGTTGTTGATTAGTGGATGAGGAAGCGGATGTTCTCGCCATCTGCGAAAGAACCGAGTATAAGATCAATAAGCATTGAGAAACAAAACCACGCGATAGAGATGAATAGAAGTGAAGTTGTTCCTAACTCGACATCCTCTGGGTGATAAGCACAGACGTCTCTGTACCGATCCCTCAGACTCTACCAAGCTTGTTTGTGAATTGTGAGACCTAAGCAACATAGAGCTCTGATACCAACTTGTCACGACCCGAATTTCCCATAATTGGGAGTTGTGATGGCACCTACTAGTGAAAGCTAGGCAAGCCGATTATTCCAATTATTTAGCCTTTTTCCTTTTATATCCCTTAACAGTTGTAAATTAACATTTTATAACAAAGGAAATTAAGTAAGCGAAAGAATGAAATTAAAAATTAAGCCAATACCAATAGGTATTTACAACATAAACCACCCAGAACTAGTGTCACAATCTCACGGACTATCTAAGAAAACTACAAAGAAAGTCTGAACAAGAAACTACATGTCTGTCTTTGAAATATAAAAGAACAGAAAGAAACAAGATAGGGAGGGGACGCCAAGGCATACGGACGCCTGCAGGACTACCTCGGGTCTCCTAATGGGCTGAAGGCAGCAACCCCTAGCGAAAGTCTGTATGCACGCAGACAGAGTGTAGTATCAGCACAACCGACCACACGTGCTACAGTGTCGAGTCAAACCTCGGCGAAGTAGTGACGAGGAGAGGACAAGACTACCAAAGAAATCTGTGCAGTTAAAGCATATACAACAAGAAACATAACGAAAACTAGCAGTTAAAAATGGAAAGGAGAACATGCTATGGGGGAATATCAAATACAATCGGTAACTCAGGAGGAAAGCATAAAGAACATTTTAAGGTTTGCATAAGAAAGAATAAGGAAACAGTACCAAATCAATATCCACTTTTATTATTTATTGTTGCGGTGTGCAACCCGATCCAATCATATATCACTGTTGCAGCGTGCAACACGATCCCTCCTGTCATGCCTTATTACTCCATGTTGCGGCGTGCAATCCGATCTCATATAATATTATTGCGGCGTGCAACGTGATCCTAATATACAATTCAACACCAATCACAAATGAATCACGGCAAGGAAGCAATAAGAAAATAACAATGTCCCGGCATGTGAATCAAATATGAGAATAAGTATATCCCGGCAAGGGACCAACAGTAAGAATTGAATACGTCCCAGCAAGGGAATCAGTTATACCCAAACTTATACCAACATTTAACTTCACAAATAAAACCCCAACTGGAGCCATTACTCAACAACAATCATATACCACGAGGAGAATCATAATTTTTGCCCAACACGGTTACTCAACAACTTAGGCATTTGTAGTATTTATCAAGAACACAACAATTACAATTTAAGACTCACGGGCAAGCTTAACACCAACGTATAGATACTCGTTACCATGCCTATATGTCGTACTCAACAACTAACATATAGAAAATAAGACTCAACACCTAATCCCTCAAGCCAAAGCTAGACCAAACACTTACCTCGACGCCACGAACACAATTCAAGCCTCAACTATCGCTTTACCTCTTGTTTCCACCACCAATTCGCTTGTATCTAGCCATAATTTACTTAACGATATCAATAGATGCTAAATGAATCGATTCTAATGCATGAAAATAGGTTTTCTAAAGAATTCCCAAAAAAGTCAAAAATCGACCCCGGGCTCACATGGTCAAAATCCAAGGTTCGGACCAAAACCCGATTGCCCATTCAACCACGGACTCAAATATATAATTTGTTTTGAATCAAACCTCAAACCGAGATCCAAATCCCCAAACTTTAAAAATTCCAAGTTCTACCCAAAACACCCAATTTCTCCCCATAAAATCCTTTATTTTGAGTTGAAATCATGTGAAAAGATGATATAGATTAAAGAAACTGAGTTAGAAATTACTTACAACCGATTTGGAGAAGAACTTTTCTTTAGAAAATCACCCAAGAGAGCTTAGGGTTTGAGGAAAATTAAAAAATGAAGAAAATGCGTCTAAGTCCAAATTAACTGGTCGTAGATGTTGCAATTGCGATCAGGTTTCGCAATTGCGAACCCGTTCAGAACCTGTTGTCTTCGCAAATGCGAAGAATCTCTCGTATTTGCGAGAATGGGAAAATCTGGTCACATTCTCATTTGTGAAGGTAACATCGCATTTGCGATAGGGAGGCTTCGCAATTCGCACCTTGGGTTTGCATTTGCGAAAAGAGCCTGCCCTGGCTTGGTTCGCATTTGCGACCCCACGGTCGCATTTACCAAGCCTTCCCACTTTGCAATTGCGAATCCTGGCCTCGCAATTGCGAGATCAGAGGCCTGGGCAAAAATACCAGATACCAGCTGTCACGCCTTCTTTTTTACCAGAAATGGGTATAAGGGAGTTTTTCCAATTAAAGTGACAATAATCAAAATGGGATTATTCAATCAAATTTAGAGTCTCCACTTGGGATAATTTATGGTGTCCCAAGTCATGGGTTTATAATCCCAAATTAAGGAAGTTTGACTCAGTTTTACAGTCCGCAAAACACAAAAATTCGGGTAAGAAATTATGTTAACCCGGAAGAAAGTGTTAGGCATTCCTGGCTTCCTTGGTTTTAGCACGATCGATTTAATCATACCTATCTTAGTTAAATTATTTAATTATTTATTTTTAAACCTACGTGGATCTACCTCGTTGACCGCTTTTATACGCTTAATTACTCTTAATTAAGGAGTTATCTTTAAACGAAGCACGTGCACGTCTACTCATTTGTTTGGCGCGTCAAGAATCATGTCATGCGTAGATGTCCATAATTAATAACTCTTTAGTAATATTATGAAATTTTGGTCAAAGTTACGCGAATGCATACCTTGAATTATTTTGAAAAAAATCGTAATTATATCCCGCGAACGTGTACACAATTACAATAATTTGATTTGCTGAGGAATGTGCTTAAAGCCATCTAGCGCGTTCTGGAATTGTTTTTGGTAACTGTGATGAGAGTACTACAATCTCTCTTAAAATCTTTCTTAGGATTTTGCTCTCATACGAAGACGCGAAAAGACAATATGCAAGCAAAAATGCATTATGTTGAGCTTGGAGTCGTATATTGCCATTAATTCTTTTGTAGGATTTGACATTCAAGATGCCGCGACACTAATGAAGATAAGTGTTTTTCCATGTAAAGTTGCTTCCATACTATTTAGATTTGCTAAGCTCATGTATTTGCTTTTATTAGTTATAAGTAGGGGTGCTCGTAAAAACTCGAAACACCAAACCAAATCGACCAAAAAATCGATACTTTTTGGTTTGATTTAGTTTTGGTTTTGAATTTTAAAAACCAATAAAATTTGGTTTGGTACCGACTATAGGAGTAGTTATTTTAAATTTGTTATTACACCAATATATATGTATATTGTTATACAAAATTTCAAAAAATTTATGGTAAATATTAATAGTTTACACTATTAATATAGTTCTTTACATTTATATTCTAGTTTGATTGGTAGTTTTCTTTTCCTCAGTGTAAGAATCAATTTCGTGTTAAAAATAACATATTTTTAATTAAGTCATTAAATTATTCATCACTATTTGATTCAATTATCATCAATATATTTTGGTAAATAATAGATTTCTCGAAAAGTAGTTACTTTGATAGTGTTACATTAAAAATGTGGTCGCCAGAATATGTGTTTGGTAGTGTGTCTTATATTTAAGAAAAAAATAACAAATAACCATAAAAATCCGAAAAATCAACATAAACCGAATCGAAAAAAACCAACTTAATTAATTTGGTTTGATTCTAATATTTAAAAAATCAATTTATGCGAAGCTTTAGGGACGATGGAAATCCCTGAAACTTGAGATTTCACTATGCTCTTTTGCTATCCATTTCCGCTTTAATTTTTAAGCATGTGCATTCTTTTTCATCTGACATATTCTTCATTAATATTCTTAATCTCATTTAATTCCCTTGTCCCCCTTAGTTCCTTTGTTAGCCATCATCAGCCAAACTTTGTAATCTTTTTCGTTCCAATCATTCCAAACACCAAATTGATTAAAGATACTTTTTGGTAGCAGATTTTTTGTTTTAAATTATTGTTTGCGTTTCTTAGCCATTGTAAAGCGCATAGTAATTCGGTCATGCTTGCAATATCCTTTGCTAACTTATAACTATATCAGGTCAAACATTACAGAAATACATGAATTTATATAACCTAAAGTACAAGCATCAATTAATATCAGCTCATGAAATCTAGAAATTCTAATTATATAAGTCAAAAGTAAATACAGAGATATGTTGTGTACCGAGTATTCAAAAGCCAACTCGAGAAGCCACATAAAAGCTAAGAGAAACCGCCATGAATTTGATGTCAGAATTGATAAACCAATAAAAATTCTAGGTAGGAATCTGACTTTGTGAGTTTTACAGCTGGGGAGTCCAAAAGCAAATAAAAACTCCAAACAGGACCTCGATGAACTAGAAACTTCAGTGGACCAAAGCTCGGACCTCGACGGCACATCAAACTTTGAAGCCGACCTGTTCGAACTCGGCCAACAATGAACGGATCTGCTGGTCTTTTAAACGGTGGTTCAAGATGACTTCATGTTAGAAATTTTGGGAGAGCAAGACAACACAAAAAAAACACTCAAAACTCACAAAGAAGAAAAAATGGAGGAAAGGACAATTTCTATTCAACTTGGCTTACATCAAATGGCTAGATTACATAGCTATTTATAGGAGAACTCTTTCATGCATCTAGCCTAGTGTATATGTAAACACAATAACTAAGTCCACACCTCACTTCATTCAAGGTACATGGATGACACCAATGCATAAAGAAATTCACACTCTAATGCATGTACTTACTTAATGTCTAGTTCATGAACTAATGTAGACACATGTAGACAAATGTAAACTAATGTGAACTAATGGAAACAAGTTTATTATGTTTCACATTTCAACATTCCCCCTTAAACTTGTTTCATCACTCCAAGTGCCATCCTTAGCTTTTGAAAAAGCTCAATCTTCAACGGCTTGGTGAAAATATCCGCAATTTGATCTTGTGACTTCACATGCTCAAGCTCCACAACTTTATTAGATATGCAATCTCTAATAAAGTGATACCTCGTATCAATATGCTTGCTTCTTTCATGAAACACCGGGTTCTTGGCCAATTCAATAGCCGATCTGTTGTCAACAAAAATCTTTGTAGCATCTTCTTGTGGTTGGTGAAGTTCCTCGAACAAGCTCCTTAGCCAAATTGCATGACACACACAAGAACAAGCTGCCACATACTCCGCTTCACAAGTTGACAAAGTCACAATTGGTTGCTTCTTAGAATTCCATGTAAATGCGGAATTTCCAAGAAAGAAAACAAACCCGGTAGTACTCTTTCTATCATCAATATCACCAGCCCAATCACTATCACAATATCCAACAAGTTTGGAGTCCTTGAAAAATGAATAAAATATTCCATAATCAAGTGTACCTTTGATGTACCGAAGTATTCTTTTGGTTACCTTCAAATGGGAGGTAGTAGGCTCTTCCATAAAGCGACTCACAAGTCCAACACCAAAAAGAATATCCGGCCTTGTACATGTCAAGTACCTTAAGCTTCCAACAAGACTCTTGAAAAGTGTGGGATTGACCTTTTCTCCATCTCCATGCTTGGATATTTTAACTCCACATTCAACGGGGGTGCTAACTGGATTGCAATTCTCCATATCAAACTTCTTGAGAATTTCCTTTGCATATTCTTCTTGAGAAATAAAAATTCCATCATCCCTTTGTTGCACTTTAATTCCAAGGTAGTAGGACATTAAGCCAATGTCCGTCATCTCAAACTCTCTTGCCATAGCCTCCTTGAATTCTTCAAACATCTTTGGATTATTTCCTGTAAAGATCAAATCATCTACATACAAGCAAACAAGTAAGACGTCACCATTTTTAGCAATCTTGACATAAAGTGCATGTTCATGTGGACACTTTGAAAAACCATTTGCTTGAAAATATTTGTCAATTCTACTATTCCAAGCCCGTGGGGCTTGCTTCAAGCCATAAAGTGCCTTCTTCAATTTTAGCACTTTGTCTTCATGTCCTTCAACCTTATAGCCCAAAGGTTGATCAATATACACTTCTTCCTCCAAAACACCATTCAAGAAAGCCGACTTGACATCCATTTGATGAATCTTCCATTGATTTTGAGCTGCCAAAGAAATAATAAAACGAATTGTTTCCAAACGAGCAACCGGCGCAAAAACTTCATCATAGTCAATACCGGCCTTTTGCTTGTATCCCTTGGCAACCAATCTTGCTTTATACCTTTCCACTCCTCCCTTGGAATTTTTCTTCAACTTGTACACCCATTTGACACCAATGGTGCTTTTGCCTTTTGGAAGTGTGGCCAACTCCCAAGTATCATTCTTCTTGATTGCTTTGATTTCTTCATCCATGGCATCTCTCCATTTGATATTTTGGGCAGCATCCTCATAAGTTACAGGCTCACTATCCACCAACAAACAAAAGTGAGTAAAATCATATAAATCATCTCTTACCACTTCTGTATTCTCATACAAGTCACGAAGACTTCTAGTCTTCCGAGGCACCTCACTTGAAGATCTTGCACTTGACTCATCTCCTTCTTGATTTTGTGTTGGCGGTGTTGGTGGTGTGATAGGCTGCTCCACAACTTCTCCATCATCATCTTCAAAGAAAGGACTAAAAGAGTAATCTTGCTCTTTAGCTTTCCATTCCCAAGCATTCTCTTCATCAAATTCCACATCTCTACTTATGGTGACTTTGCCATTTCTTGGGTTATATAATTTATAACCTTTAGAATTTTGATCATAGCCAATGAAAACATACCTCTCACTTTTATCATCAAGCTTGGACCTTTTTTCATCCGGCACATGTGCATAAGCAATGCTCCCAAAAACTCTCAAATGAGCAACTTTTGGCTTGAAACCACTCCAAGCCTCTTGAGGTGTTTTGTCACGAACACTCTTGGTGTGACACCGATTTGTCAAGTACACCGCACAAGCAACTGCTTCAGCCCAAAACTCCTTTGGCATATTTTTGCTCTTCAACATACTCCGTGCCATGTTGAGAATAGTCCGGTTCTTTCTTTCCACGACGCCATTTTGCTGTGGTGATCTTGGAACTGTCAAAAAATGACGAATTCCATTCTTTTCACAAAAAACCTTGAATTCATTTGAAGTGAATTCTCCACCATTATCGGACCGCAATGACTTCACTTGGTAGCCACTTTGTTTCTCCACCATGCTCTTGAAATTTTTGAAAATCTCAAACACCTCCGATTTTGCCTTCAAGAAATAAACCCAAGTTTTTCTAGAAAAATCATCAATGAAAAGTAAAAAATAATTACTTTTACCAAGTGAAGATGGCTTGATTGGTCCGCACACATCCATGTGAATCAACTCCAATGGGCATCGAGCTCTAGTCAAAGACTCCTTAGGAAAGCTTTTTCTTGCTTGCTTTCCAAAGAGACATCCTTCACAAAGTTGGCTCGGATGATCAATTGTTGGCAACCCAATCACCATGGCCTCCTTCTTCATCAACCTTAAACTATCAAAATTCACATGGCCAAATCTCATATGCCAAAGCCAAGATGAATCTTTGGCACATGATAGCAAGCATCTTGGAACATCACTTTGAAGATTCAAAATAAACATTTTATTATTAGCCATAGGAACTTTGGCTAACAATCTCCCATTTTCATCTCTCATAAACAACTTTTTATCCTTCAAATGAATATCATAATTTTTCTCCAAAAGTTGTCCCAAGCTTAAAATGTTACTTTTCATCTCCGGTACATACAAAACATTAGGAATTAATTGGTGGCTACCATCTTTCAAGCGAATTAAAATCGTACCTTTTCCTTTGATTTTAACCCGTGAAGAATCTCCAAAAGTGATGTTGCCACCATTCAATTCTTCAAGCTCCACAAATAAATTCTTCTTTCCACAAATATGGCTACTTGCACCGGAGTCAAGGTACCATTGATTTTTCTCTACACTTTCTTCTCCTTTGCAAGCAAGAAGTAGAGTGCCATCTCCATCTTCATTTTTGCTCTCCACAAAATTATTTTTCTCTTCCACATTACTTTTGCATTCCCAGAAAAAATGACCAAATTTATGACAAGTATAACATTCAATATTAGACTTATCATACCTTCCTTGACTTTGCCTCCATCCTCTACCTCTTCCACGGCCTCTTCCTTGGTTATAGTCTTGGCTTTTGTTCTCTTTGCTAGGTGGTTGACTACCACCTCTTCCTCTTCCACCACGGCCTTGTCCACGTCCACGACCTCTTTGTTGCGAGCCACGCTTTTCATCTTTCTCCTTGAAAGAAAGTTTTGCTTGCAACGCTTGTTCAACCGATTCTTCTTTCGGTTTCTTCAACTTTTCTTCATGTGCTTGCAAAGAACCCGTGAGTTCTTCAATGGTCATGGTGTCCAAGTCTTTGGACTCTTCAATAGCCACAACAATATAATTAAATTTTGAATCAAGGGATCGTAGTATTTTTCCAACGACCCTATCATCACTCAAGTCTTCACCATATCTCTTCATTTGATTGACAATAGCCAAAACTCTTGAAATATAATCCGAAACGGATTCGGATTCCTTCATATGCAATGATTCAAACTCTCTTCTTAAGGTTTGGAGACGAACTCTTTTCACTTTATCCAAACCTTTAAAGGAAGTTTGAAGAATCTCCCATGCTTGCTTGGAGGTGGTTGCATTTGCAATCTTCTCAAACATCTTGTCATCCAAACTTTGATGGATGAGAGTGAGCGCCTTTTGATCCTTCTTTCTAAAGGCAGCATCATCTTCCCCTTCATCACCTCCAACTTCCACCGGTTCCCAAACATCATAGGCACCAAGTAAGGCCTTCATCCGGATACACCAATTTCCATAGTTTTCTTTTGTGAGCATAGGAACTTGGAATGGAGTTCCATTACTATTCGTCATCTTTCTTCAAGTTTGGTTGTCTCTCAAACACACCGTGCTCTGATACCAAATGTTAGAAATTTTGGGAGAGCAAGACAACACAAAAGAACACTCAAAACTCACAAAGAAGAAAAATGGAGGAAAGGAGGATTTCTATTCAACTTGGCTTACATCAAATGGCTAGATTACATAGCTATTTATAGGAGAACTCTTTCATGCATCTAGCCTAGTGTATATGTAAACACAATAACTAAGTCCACACCTCACTTCATTTAAGGTACATGGATGACACCAATGTATAAAGAAATTCACACTCTAATGCATGTACTTACTTAATATCTAGTTCACGAACTAATGTAGACACATGTAGACAAATGTAAACTAATATGAACTAATGAAAACAAGTTTATTATGTTTCACATTTCAACACTTCAATGGTAGTTCAGAACTAATTTTTAGTTGGGTTTTGGGGTTGTACTAATGGATGCGTTTTGTAGGTGTTGCGTCTGGTTTTTGACATGGGGATGAGTTGGTTTGGAGCTGATTTTTTGCAGCTATTTTCTGATGCCTTTAAGGTTGTTTTAATGGAGTTCTACATGATTTTTGGGCTGGCTTAAGATCTAGTTTTATCTGGAATTTCGGTATTGTTTTTGAAGAGATGCGGTGAGGAAGAAGAGTGAGGGTGGCAAGATTGTGGATTTAAGGTGAGGTCGATGGAGAAAAGCGGCTGCCGATTTGAAGAAGATGAGGGGGATGGGCGCTGCTTTTGTTGTTGAAGTTGGAGTTGAATCGCAGCTCCAATGTTAGTGGTTTAGGGAATGGGTAATGGGCTAAAGGTGGATTTAAAAAAGGGGTTTTGATACAGTTACTCACAAAAATAAAATTATTTATCTTTGTCTACTCATTTGTTTTTCTACCCATAAACTAATTACATTTCCTATCCATAGTAGTTTTTGTGGGGAATTTTTTCTTTATTCTCCACTTCTTTTTTGTTTTTATGCTTCTTTTCTTCTTCTTTTTTCTTTCTTTCTTTTTTTCTTTTCTTTTATCCTTTTCTTTTTTCTCATTTTCTTCCTATTTTTTTATTTTCTCTTTTATTCATTTATTTTTATCCAAATCGTATTATTGTTATATTTACCATAACTTATTTCACACTCAAATTTGACTCCTTCTTTATTTTTTTATTTTTATTTTTTTCTTTATTTCTTGTTCCCTTTTTAATTCCACGTAATTGTCATGCAAAGCTTGATCTCCTTCCCTACAAATATTAGTACATACTCTACCATTAGCAGTAACACCAACCAGTGATGGAGCAAGACAATATAATCTACGACCACTTCCATATATACTAGTTAGAATAAAAATGATAATAAAATATTGAAAAATGCAATAAAAATATAAGTAGCAAAAAAGACTTCTAGTATCACATGATACCAATATGGTATACATGTATACCAACGGAGTATATGATTACTTTAAAATATTGCTACAACTATATGTGATTATACTACTGTACCAAAACATTAAAGGATACAATAAATGTATGAGAAAATTACATGATCGCATTGCAAGCTAAATATTCACAAAGCAACTTGCTCATTTCATATACTAACAGGGTATATAGTTATATGGGTCGTTCCAACAATTGCCTATAATTATAAAAACTATTACATAATACACATAATCTATATCCATCAGCACAAAAAATTTCCAGCACTGCAAATCATGTCATATAAACAATTTCAGAATAGAATTCACTTAAAAATACAGCCAAAACAACCAAAAAATATTCAAACTACCATATGATACCAATATGACATATAACTATACCAACATGGTATAAAGTTTTGTTGTTTAATTTTCGGTAATTATATGACTATACTACTATTGCATAACACACATGCATAAAGAGAAAAATAAAAAAATAGTGTACCACATATTAATGTAATAAAGTATTTCAAGATATTGAAGTATATTACTATTATTAAAAGAAAATTGAATATTGTACTAATAAATGCTGCTAATACAACCAAAAAATGATTCACCTAGCATATGATACTAATATAGTACATAACTATACTAATATGGTATATAGTTGAAATGAATTCTAAACCAAAATGGTATATTTGTATACTATTTGAGTATATAGTACAAATTTGTCTTCTTTTCTTGTTCAACTATATTTCAACCCAAACTCTAAAATCTACTACAAAATCTCCACCAAATTAACTAAAATTTTAGCCGCAACCTCCAATTAACTTTCCAAACAAACCCATATAAGATCGGAACAAAATAATTAAAAACTCAAACAAACCAAGTTATGAGTTTCAAGCTTCAAGGTCCTTCAATGGTGGATTTGAATTTTTGTATAATAAATCTCCAAAAACGAGTTTGGGTGAAGAGAAAGAAAAAGGTATTAGTGAGAAACAAGTGTAAATTGCCATTGATGATTAACCCCAGAATACTACAATAAGAGAAAATTATTTTAGAATTAAACCCCATAATAGAAATGGAAACGAATTCAAAGTGTTAACTCTAGAAAACTAATGGGTTTAGAGAAGAAGAAGAAAATAGAGGAAGAATGGAACTCCATTTATACCTCCAAGCACCAACCCTCTCGTGCTGACTTCCTTCCCCAATTCATATTTTGTACTGTTCTGCTTACCAGATTTCTTCCACTTCTATTTCATTGTAACTTGGTAAATAAGATTTGTTTAGATAAAAAGGGATTTTTCAAAGTTCACATCGACTAAAACACTAAAAAGATACAGTAGGCGTGCTTAGTGCATGTGTGCTTGTTGTAGTCTTTCCAATGTCTACCTTCATAGCACGATAATCGTAGGTAGAGTCACCGGGTAAATAGTTTAAGCTCCATGGGTAGAAATAGTAAATTGTTTGGGCATGGGCATTAAAGAGTAAATAGTTTAGAATTAATAGGTATAAAGTGAGATTTTTTTAGGGGTTTTGACACAGCTACCCACAAAAACAAAACTATTTACCCTTATCTACTCATTTGTTTTTCTACCCATAAAATAATTACATCTCCTACCCATAATAGTTTTGTGGGAAATTTTTTCTTTATTCTCCAATTCTTTTCTATTTCTATGCTTCTTTTCTTCTTCTTTTTCTTTCTTTTTTCTTTTCTCGTTTTCTTCTTATATTTTTTTGCTTTTTTCCTTTTCTAATTTCATTTAACTTCTTATTTTTTTATATTCTTTTTCTCTTCATAATCAAATTTTATTTACGGTTTTCACTATTTTTTTTATACAATAAGAAAAATAATTTATATAGTAAATATTTGTTCACCTTTTTTAAATATAACTAGTACAATATACCTTTTATTTTATTTTTTCTTTCTCATTTTTTAAATTTAATTATTAAACTGAAATAATATCAGTTGTCACTTGATCTAATACACTGAATATCACATTGACTGATGTTGAGCACCATAAATTACATAATCAGATTATAAGAATCAACACGTGATTGCCATGCAAACCTTGATCTCCTTCCCTATAAATATCAATACACACTCTACCATTAGCAGTAATACAACCAGTTATAGAGCAAGAAAATATAATCTACGACAACTAAATCTCCATATACACTAGTTAGAATAAAAATGATAATAAAATATTAAAATAACAACAAAAGTATAAGTAGTGAAAAAGACTTCTAGTACCATGTGATACCAATATGGTATATATGTATACCAACAAAGCATATGATTTCTCTAGAATATTGCTACTGCTATCTGCGACTATACTACTCTACCAAAATATTAAATGACGCAATAAAAGTATGAGAAAATTACATGCTCGTATTGCAAGCTAAATATTCGCAAAACAAGTTGATCATTTCGTATACTAAGAGGGTATAGAGTTGTATGAGGTCGTTCCAACAATTGCCTATAACTATAAAAACTATCAATACACATAATTTATGTCCATCGACACATAACCAGATTATTGCAACTCATGTTGATATAAATAATTTCATAATAGAATTCACTTAGAATGCACCTAAAACAACCAAAATGATATTCAAGCTACCATATGATACCAATATGGCATATAACTATACCAACATGGTATACAGTTTTACTAGTTAATTCACGGCAACTATATGACATACTACTATTATAACACACATGCATAAAAAGAAAAATAAAAAAAATAGTATACCATATATTAATATAATAAGGTATTTCAAGATATTGTACTATATTACTATTATTAAAAGAAAATCAAATATTGTACCAATTAAATGCAGCTAATACAACCAAAATATAATTCAACTAGCATATGATACCAATATAGTATATAGCTATACTAATATGGTATATAGTTGGAATGAATTGTATACTAAAATGGTATATTTGTATACTATTTGGGTATACAATACAAATTCGTCTTCTTCTCTGATTCAACTATATTTCAATCCAAATTTCTAAAATTTACAACAAAATCTCCACCAAATTGACTAAAACTTTAGCTACAACCTCCAATCAACTTTTCAAACTAACCCATACAGGATCGGGTCAAAATAATTAAAAACTCAAACAAACGAAGTTATGAGTTTCAAGCTTCAAGGTCCGTCAATGGTGGATTTAAATTTTTGTAAAATAAATCTCCAAAAATATATAACTTTTATCTCTTAAGAAAGCTATAGAAAAGAGATACTAGAGAAGCTCAACGTGCTCGATTTCAGCCTTGTGAACACACCGAATACCTATTTATACGAATGCCTCAAGTTCGGCTGCATGCCAATTTTCTCTTTATAAATATATAAATTTTACGTTTTCAGGAACAAAATTAACTAATTGAACAAAAAGCAAATAAAAGAAAAAGAACCAAAAGGGAGAACAAAAAATAGAAGAACCTAGCTCGTATTTTAAACTAAGTTTTGCGTGAAAAAAAATCTTTAAAATTGGAGACTCGTTATTATTTGAAACAACACCTATTCTTGTTGAAGTTGGATTGGAATTTCTTTTAGCAATAAGCTTTACTCCTGTTTAAGCTCACAGTTATAATTATTAAACCATCTGAGCGGGTAAATAGTATTGATTGCATAGGTAGGAAAAGTAAATAGTTTAGGTATGGGTATTTAAGGGTAAATAATTTGAATTTAATGGGTATAAAGTGAGATTTTCTCTTTAAAAATTGGGCTCAGGATCAAGTTACATTTTTTTCTCAAATTAGTTCAAAACTAAGCCCTAAAAATCTAAAAAGTATAGGTAAAATATTAATTCCTCCTTCTAAAAATAAAAATACTATATGTGAACACGTGATTTTTGTCACGCTTAAATTACTCCTATAAGTTCATTAGAATTAGAATTTTTCTTTTATTTTTAGGAATTAATTGCATGATCTTGTGTCATGTTTGCATTTTTGTGTGCATTTTTAGTTGCTATAATTCATAAAAAGTACAAAAAAATATTGCATTTGCATTTAGAATTCGATTTTATATTTTTATTTTTACTAGTTAATTAATATTACTAAAATAAGAGAAAAATAACAAAAAATAGTCCTTTTACAATTTTAAATTTTATATTTTACATTTTTGATTTAGTTTCCTCTTAAATTAGGAATTAGTTAATTAGTATCGTGTTGGATTTAATTTGGGTCTTTTATTTTTCATATTAATAAAATTAGAAAAATAAAAAAAATAATAAACAAATAAATAAAAAGGGAAAAGAAAGGAAAAAGAAAAACAAATAAAAATTTACCCAGGCCATCTAATTTTTGGGCCAAAATTGGCTTAGCCCAAATCAAAACCCCCCAGATCCGGCTAAAATGGCCCAAAATTCACACCGTTACCCGGTCCAGAAGCCCTACCCCTCATTCATCAAAACGACGTAGTATGGGGGTACTACTACGTCGTTTCATGCCAAATTGAATTGGACCCTCCATTTCCCCATCATCTAACGGCCACGATTGATTGTTGTATTTACATAAAACTGTCCGATAAAAATCACACCAAACCTAAAACACCCCCTTCTTCCTCGTACCGTGTCTCCCTGTAACGCCGGTGTAACGCCACCATCCCCCCACCATATCTCCGCCATCAACCGCCGTCCGCCACCGGCCGGAAATCGCCTCCGTCGGCGGTGATGCTCCAAATTTCCGAAAAGTTACACCGTTGAATCCCCGTCCCCTCCTCTTTCCAAATCCCCAAATGTCATCCCTCAATTCCTAGCCAATCTTCTTGAATATTAAATCTAAAATCCGGCCAAAACCTTAGTTCATCCAAACGGCCCCAAATTTTCACCACATAACCTCCTTGTGTCCCTCTTCATAAATCCATGGCCTATTCCCTCAAATCACCACCGAATCCCTTGAATTTCAAATCAAAAAATGGCCAGAAACCCTAATTCCATAATTTTGGGATTTCTTTTGATTTTGGGCTATAGTAGCCCTTAAACATGTGTTTTCTTATGAAAACACATTATTGAAGGCGGTTATGATCCAAAATGTCAAAGAAATCCATCAAACTCAAGGTCTGCCCAAAGAAGCCGAAACCAGTGAGTTTTTCAACTCTTTTCTTTCCTTTTTTTATGTTCTTGTTTTCTCTGCTTTCAATTTAACTTGAATTCTAGTATTTGGTTCATGACTAGCTTAATTTTGATTTTTTATTTTTGACTGATTAAATGTTAGTTTAACTCTGATGGATTCGAGTTGCAGTATAGTTAGTTTTTCTGTTAGTTCTATTTTTGATTCAATTAAGTGTTTGGCAATTCTGATAAACAATGTGTTATTTGGTTTAAACACATGTATATTAGCTTTGCAATATGATTTTGTTTCCTTTTAGTTTTTAGTTTAATTGTGTTTTGGGTGTTGTTTGATTTTTCGTGTGATTGAATTAATATTTCTGCTAGTTTATTTAGCTTAGTTTTAATTATTTTTCAATTTAGTGTTCATTTTCAAATTAATTAGGCTTAGGGTTTGGATATAGATGAATAAATCACTCCTAGATTAACCATAGTTGAATTTTAACTAAGGCAAATGGGTTTGAGTTTGGTTTGCAATTTTAGGGGCAATCAAGGGTAGTTTAGGCATCCAAAATGGGCTGGTTTTTTAAGAGCCAGTAATTTCAGCACCCAAATAAGGGTAGTATAGGTATTCCATAGGTAGAAGAGCACCCTAGGGCCTTCTAAAAGGGGGTCTTAGTGTAAGTTTCTGCGTTCTTAATGCAGTAACTTGGGCAACAAGCCATAAAATTAGGGATTAAGGCACAATTTCTGAAAATAAAAGGGGAAAAAATGAGTAAAAACTTTCAGAACATTCTGCCCCCTTTCTTTGCCTATAAAAGGCAGCCCTAGTGCTTTGATTAATAAGTTTAGACACTCTGAAAATTTCCCAAACTCTCCAGCTCTTAAATTCCCCTAAAAAATCCCCTTCTTCAAGTCTAAATTTCAAATTTGAATATCAAAACCCAAGAGATTCAAATCTGAAATCATATAGCAATAGAAACCCTCATTTTAGATCTTAAACCCTGCAGAAAAACAAAAAAATAACAGAAAATTTTAAAAAAATCCTCAAAAATACTATCCCTTAGATTAATTTAGATTTTCAGTTATTGATTTGCATCTTCTAGCTTAATACATAGTTGCTAAAATCATTTGGTTGTTCCTGGGTTAAATTCCAAGTAGATTTGGGTCATTTCAAGCTCATTTGGGTCTATTCGAGTTGTTAGTGGTTGATTTCCTAATTTTGGTTTGATTTTGAACTTCTCCTGGGCTGTTGAACTCGTTTTGTGTTGTTGTTCAACTACTCTTTGCCTATTTCTGCTGCTAACACCTTTCCTTTACCTTGCGAAATTCCAAGTACACCTTTAAAAGTTGATCTGCTGTAAGTCGGAGATGAGAATAAATTTGATGTTTTGGAATTATATTGTCTCTTTAGCTATTGTGTCTTGAGTAATTACAGAATGTGGTAGTTGCATTCACTTTGTTTTATTTTTTTAATTGAAAGACGGATTATACTTGGTTGTATAACTAGGACTACTTTTGGATTGTTTGAGACTGTTTTTGCTTAGACTGTATAATTAATCTAAAGTTGAGTTAGTTCTAGATTATGTTAGCTTATAGATTGGTTTTGACATATAGTTGAACTGTTCTGAACTGTTAGGGTGGCGTTTGGATTTAGCATGATATAATATGTCATTTAATGACATTTGGTTTAACTAGATTAAGTTTAATTGTTCAAGTTTTAGATTTAATGAAAGGGCACATATGTTCATATAGATAAATAAGTTTAGCTGAGTTAGTTGGCAGCTTAAACGTTAGATTGGTAATACAGGTTCAACAAAACAAAAAATGAAAAAATAATGACTCTTTGTATGATTAGAATTACTGCAGAATCCCCATGTGATTTGAAATATCTCTAGTAACATTATTTTGTTAAATTCACCTCTGATCTCTAATTGAATATAGAGGGTTATAGCAATGTCCATCCGTTATTGGGCTCAGACGTGAAGCCCAATGTCAATCAGCTTCATAAGCTGGAGTACAAACGCCTCCAACCCCAATTCATTCTCAACTTGGGCCTTTGAGTAGGCCTACTGTCTGATGGACTCTTATCCAAACACTTTTAAAATTTATTATTGGAGAAATGGGTTGGGGACCTTAATTCATAGGTTAACATAGCACAAATTCGGGCTTTCAAGTTAAGTTGCGGGTTCAAACTAGGAGGTTCATCCCTTTTGTTTGAATTCGGACTTGAACGTGAAGCCCGATTTTTGTAATATTGATTAATTAGGCCTTTTTAGAAACAAAAATAAATAGAAAATCTTAGTTTGCTTTAGGTTGGCCTTTAAATAATAAAAGTGAGCCGAGCCTCGCCAAATAAAATATACAAATTGCAGGGCCCTCAGTAATTGCTTAATTAAAAATACTTAGCATTCGAAGCGTACCGTTTAGCGAATTTCACGGCTCTTCGCAAAGTTAATAACACGTTAGTCGCTTTAGGCGCGCTTTTTAATAATTTTACCTTCCTAAATAAGGGTGTGCATTTCATGCAACCCAAATCCGAATCCAAAAACATTGAATAAAAATGCGCCGAGGATCCGGGTGCATTTCATGTGACGTAATCCGAAAATATATTTTTAAACGACGTTCACTTTCTTAAAAATTTAACTAAAAGCGGTAAATAATCTTAAAATTGCACTATAGGTTGGAGCATGTATAAAAATTAGATTTTAGCCATTTATAATAATTTAAGCGACCATGCTAGAACCACGGGATCCGGGGGTGCCTAACACCTTCCCTCGGGTTAACAGAATTCCTTATTCAGAATTTCTGGTTCGCAAACTCCAATTGGGAAGTCAAAATTTTCCTCGATTTGGGATTCAAGTTAAAACAGTGACTTGGGACACCAAAAGCCAATCCTATCCCAAGTGGCGACTCTAAAAATAAATAAATAATTCCATTTCGAATAATGTCACTTTAAATGGAAAAACTCGCTTATACATTTATCCTTCAGAGTAGGTGTGTAAAAAAGGAGGTGTGACTCTATAAAAAAAGTTTATTTTCTAAATAATTAAAATAGACTAAATTATAATGTGAAACTATTTTTGATATTTTCCAAAGATTATGAAAAGTAAGATAAATCAAAAGTAAATAGATAAATATCAATTAGTTAAAATGAAGGAAAATATTTTTTTGTAATTTTCATCTTTGTGATAAAATAAAGTAAAAGAGTCAAAACTAGTTAAAATAGTGATATTAGACCTAAACTAAATATTTACGCGCTAAAATGTGTAAAATCTTTGGGGGGAGGGGGTAGTCAAAAACTACATGTCTACACCAGCACTTGCTCCTAAGTCCAATTTCACTCTATGGCCTATCCAAAACTCACCCGAGCCCTCGGGGCTCCCAACCAAACATGCACCCTACCCTAAAAATATCATACGGACTTGCTTGCACAATCAAATCATCAAAATAATATTAACAACGACAAGTTTAGCATCAAAATCAAAGAAAATCTCAAGAACTTTCAAAGTTTCAAATTTTACAAATAAGGTCTGAATCACGTCATATGACCTCCGTTTCTTACCAAATTTTACAGGCACAACTTAAATACCATATACGACCTGTACTGGGCTCCAGAACTAAATTACGAGCCTGATACCATTAGATTCAAACACATTAATATTTCTAAAAACTCATAAAATTTCAGTTAAATAATTTTCTTCAAAAATTCATTTCTCAGGATTTGGACCTCAGAATCCAATTCCGGGCATACGCCCAAGTTCCACATTTTTCTACGAACCCTCCGGGACCGTCAAATCACGTGTCCAAGTCTGTTTACCCAAATGTTGACTGAAGTCAACTTAAATTAAAATTTAAATGGCAAATTTGCATTTTCATCAAATTTCCACATAAAAGCATTCCGGATAAACATTCGGACCACGCACACAAATTGAAGTGAGAAGAACGGAGGCTTCTAAGGCCTAAGTACACAATATTTACTTGAAAATCAATTGATGACCTTTCGGGTCATCACACGGCGAGACATTCAACTTTACTAGAAGGAATCACAATACAAGAATTTCAATCTTTCCTGGTATGAGGAGTATAACCAAGATTTCATGTCAAATGGCATGGTAACACCCTTCGTGTTTCTATCTCTCCCTCCCCATATATAAATAATTTAAGTGTCAAATCAATTAGCATGGTAACATCCTTCGTGCGTCAACTCATCCTTCTGAATGTACTTATAATAAAACTTACTAGATGATTGAAATATCGATAACCGAAATTACAAAGTAAGAAATACACAAGTAGCAACAATGGACAAGGATATACATGTGGACAACAGTAAACGACTAGGCGGAAAGCATGTAAGTAATAACATAATTGGAAAACAAGGAATATCATCTCCAATTAACTAGCATAATGGAGGCCTAAGTATAAATATAACAATTAAGAAGGAGACACATGATCTTTACAAGTTAACAAGTAAGGGCATGAATGACTAGCATGGTGGAAGGCTTATACTAAAGTGCAATAGAATAGATACGACATGAGTATAATTATAAAAGCAAGGAATAGGCATGGTATTTGCAAGTTAAGTAAGTAGAAGGTATGAGCAACACATACAACAATTGAGATAGAGATCAATGACAGAACAATAGCATCAAGTCACATTAGATCTATAATTATAACAATAACTGTTCAATGTAAATACAAGAACGTATACACAGAAGACTAATATCAAACACAATTCATGCCCCTCGTCCTCACCTGCACGGAAAAATCCATCGTGTCATGACCTCACGAAAACATACAAGCATAACAAAATAAATGAAATGGAATGACATCACCTTTCGTGCCTTTACTCTCAATAATGTGGCACAACATCACCCTTCATGTTTTTACTCTCAATAACATGGTACGACATCATCCTTCATGTTTTTACTCTCAATAACATGGTACGACATTACCCTTCGTGCTTTACACTCTCCCTCACATGATAATGTGTAAACAATGGCATGATATCACCCTTCGTGCTTTACACTTTTCCTTACCAAGCATATGAATTTCAATGACAAACAGGCAGGAAACATAAATAACATCAATGAGAGTGTTTTAACAGATATTCCAAACAAATCCCAAGCACAACTTTCCGGGTCAACAATGATTCAATAATCCTTAAGAACCATACTATTCAAATACTTCCACAAATCTCACAAATGATCCACAACACAAGTATATCTCAAGAATATCGGCCGTAGCAATGTAGTAATGATTTCGCGTAGAGATGATCGAATTAGACACGTCAATGCATACTTAGAAAATTCATAAGCTTTTCGTCTTCTCCCATGATCTCAGCTCACTTTATCTAAATGTGCGCCGATTTCGTCCTCCATAGGAAGGGGACGAGATAGAGGAAGACCAAAAAAAGTTCCTAAGACGCTGATTTCAACAACTGGAAGCTTAATTAATAACAAATCTAAAGCTAGAAAAACAATTCAAAGGATGCAAACGCTTGAACATCAAGGATTAGTTGTGACTGTAAGTGATGAGATTACTTCTTTGACTAGCTCGGAGGTTAGCAAGAAATTGACACTAAGTATACCAGCTCAAATTAAACAAAGCGAAGTGAGTGTTAATCATGTGGTTGACAGAAACTCCAATGGAACAGTAAATGAGCTGACCACTAAGGACATGCATGAGGATCTAGTCAAAGAGGCTAATGCAGATCAACTTGAAACCGCTATAGGACCTATTGAGTAGGTGAATCTGGACACTAAGGTGGTGAATCCTGTATATCGAAAAACAGTGTCAAAAACATGGTCAATTGTTTCAGGAAAATTGAGTAGCTACTCAGGGAATAGCTCTCGGGTATGTTCCTCCTCAGATTATAGAAGGTCAAACTGTAGTGAAACTTGAGTTGCAAGATGTGAAACGTCACGACCCAAAATTCACTAAGGGTCGTGGTGGCACCGGACACCGATGTCAGGCAAGCCAACCAAGAATGCATAATTAAATTCCAGTTTTAGTAGTTGCGGAAATTATTTTTCTTATACGTTAAATATTAGATAATAAATTTTTTACACGATGAACATAAAGTCGATAAAAGACTTAATACTGAATAATTCAAAAATCCTCCCAGAACCCGGTGTCACAAGTGCATGAGCATCTACAGATAAGGAAATAAAATACAACATCCGTCCAAAATACAGTGGACAAGAAATAAATACAATATAATGAAAGAGACTATACTAGCTGCGGGTCGCCTCGAATAATGCAACTCACTTAGTCCCAGAATCATCCGCGGTGCTACGCCCAGTAGGCCACTAGCGTTACATATACATGTGCAACAAAAATGCACAAAAGTATAGTACGAGTACGTAAACAACGTGTACTCAATGAGTATCCCATCTAATTTCGAATAAGTAGAGGCGAGATGGTCAACTTCGATACTTACTAGAGTTCAATTAACAATATACTAAAAATATGGGGAAATCATGGATTTATATACTAGTTCTAACTCACGAAGCCGGAAAATAGGTAAACACCTTTAACAAATAATAAAGGATTTTTAAGGTTTACTTTTCATTAACTTATCAATTTAAATCAAGCCACGAAGGGCAATTTCACATTTAAAAATTATCATGCGACAATATATCATGCCCAAATCATGTCGAGGTCGACGACCCGCTCAAACAGAATTAAAATGTGCACTTGCCGAGGGTCGACGATGTGCCTATAGATGCATCTATTTAATCTGCCGAGGCGTTCGGCCCGTTCCATAAATAAACACATACCCTTCTCGCGAATCATGCATGCGACGCATGTACACATAAAGATACATGCTCAATCAGTCAATTAAGAACTTATCAGGGGATATTTATCCAAATAAAACAATTTCTCTTTCAACAATTCAGAAAAAATAACGTTTAATCCCTTTTTAAATTCATTTAATAATCCAAGATGATATAAGCAATTAAAGCTATCAATGAGTTCATAAATAATCTAAGTATAACATGCTTTCGGGTCCTAACTACCCGGACAATAGCATAATAGTAGCTACGCACAGACTATTATCACCTCGTACGTACGTAGTCCCCACAATTAGGAGCACATAATAAATTATTTCACCTACAGGGACAATTCTCTCTTAAAAGGTTAGAAAGGAGACTCACCTCACTCCGAAATTCCATAAACGGCCTCCAAGCCTTCCTAACAATTCGAATCGTTGCAAAATGCTCCGAAACTAGCCAAATAACGGCAAGCTAATAAGAATATACTCAAATACATGTTAACAATTCAAATTCCCAACTCCTCTTAGTGAAATGACCAAAATGCCCTCGGGACCACGTGCCCGGATTCCGAAATTTCTCGAAGATATACTCTACCCATAGCTTCACTAGCTCAAATATATAATTTACTCCTAATTCCATGCTCAATTTCGTGGTAAAATCCAATTTATCAAGTTTCTAGGTTTTCTTCCAAAAATCCCAATTTTCCCACAATTTTCATCTCTAATTCCATGATATAATCTTGTATTTAACTTGAAAATGTGTAGGAGTAACTTACCTTAACATAGATGACGAAATCCCTTCTTGAAGCTCTCCAAAAATCGTCCATGCTTTGAAGAAATGAAGAAAAATGAGCTAAACCCGCTAAAATACCATTCTGCCCAGGTATTTACTCATCGTGATCGCGGAAAATGCTTCGTGATCGCAGAGAACAATTTTTCCAGCCCAAAATTTACTCTTCGCGATTGCGGAAAGTGCTTCGCAATCGCGGAGAACAATTTCCAAGCCTTCCGGACAGCCTCTAGTAGAATAGTCATAACTCTTTGCACACAACTCCAAATGAAAAATGGTTAAATGTTCTGAAAACGAGACTCAAATATATACAACGTTTATGTGTTGGTCATTTCCCAAGTTCTCATATATTTCTATATATAATCTGCCAAAATCAGCCCATGTGTAACATAACTTTCTTCTTCATCTTCCCGGACACCCTATAGTATAACAGACATATCTTGTTTTACACAAATTTAAATCATGAATGGTTTACTTTTATAGAAACTACACACAAAGGGCTACAACTTTTGTTTTTACATCATCTCAAAATACCTTATATATTGTGAGATATCAGCCTACAAAGTCGAGTCAGTGCAGCAGAATATTTACTCTACGCGATCGCGAAATGCTTTCCACGATCGCGATTCACTGGCCTGTTTCTCACATTTTACTCACTGCGATCGAGACCAATTCCCCGCGATCGCATAGAAAACTGTTGTAGTAAAAAATAGCAGTTATCAATGGCCTATAAATGGTCCGAAACCACCTCGAAACTCACCCGAGCCCCTCGGGACCCCGTCCGAACGTGCCAACAAGACTGGAAACATATCACAGACTTAGTCGAGGCTTCAAATCACATCAAACAACGTCGAAATCACGAATCGCACCAAAATTCATCTTTATGAACTTTGAAATTTCTAACTTTCACATCTGATACCGAAACCTATCAAATCTCATTCGATTGACCCCAAATTTTGCAGGCAAGTCATATTCGACATTACGGACCTGCTCCAACTTCCGGAATTGCATTCCGACCCCGATATCAAAAAGTCCACTTCCGGTCAATCTTCTCAAAAACCTTCAATTTCCACATCCGGTCAATCTTCTCAAAAACCTTTAATTTTCAATCTTTAGCCAAATAGCTCCAAGATGACCTACGGACCTCCGAGTTCACTTCTGATCGTGCTTCCAACTCCAGAATCACCATGCGGAGCTACTCCTAGTCTCGGAATCCCAAACGGACATTGGTAACACTGAAATGCACTTCAAGCCAAACTTATGAAATTTCTTCCAAAATACCAACTTTCACAATAGGTGCCAAAACGCTCCCGGGTCATGCAAAACCCGATCCGGGCATACGTCCAAGTCTGAAATCATCATACGGACCTGCTGGAACCTTCAGCTCTCAATTCCGAAGTCGTTTACTCAAAATTCTAATCCTAGTTGATTCCTTCAACTTTAAGCTTCCAAAATGAGAATTCTGTTTCCAAATCAACTCAAAGTTCCCGAAATTCAATTCCAACCACGTGTACAAGTCATAATACCTGAAATGAAGTTGTTCATGTCCCCAGACTGCTGAGCGATGCGCTAGAGCTCAAAACGACCAGTTGGATCGTTACATTCTATCCCACTTAAACATACGTTCGTCCTCGAATGTGCTGAGAACTTCACTGGAGTGGTCTGAAATCGTTGTTTAACTTCTCATGTACCTTCCCGTGCTACCACAACTCAGCTAAGCATATTAGCTCGATTAATTCCAAAGATATTCCCTTTTATTCAACCAAATAAGCCTTAGAGCCCAATTCCAACATCCGGAATTTTATGCCCTACCTATTTCCAACATATGATCACCATATCAATTACTACACGCTGCACCCAAACATGACTGCATACCTTAGCTGAATTTACTCAGCGGACCCCAATAACATTTTCTGATCAACTTAGTCGAAATCCTACTAATCTGATGCTCCCATTGCACCCCATGACATACACAGGTCTTACTCTAACCTTTCCGATATCACCAAGACGGAAGAGATGTGCAAAAATTCATAAACAACTGCCGAATTAACAATTCATTGGGTCTATACCTTGACAAGGAACACTACCTCATTCTGAACCAAATAATGATGGTTGCACCCTTAATGTACTTCATATACTCATATTGCACTGATCTTAAATCCAAAAATCTCGTCTCACCCAGTACGAACTGCTCATGCACAAAGCCACCCCAGACATAATCAAAAGTCTCATATGATGCCACAATGCGCCAATAGGCCACCAATTCGAACGCGATACAAAAGGAAAAATGAACTCTGGAAGGAATTACCTAACTTGCGCACTAATACGGACTTTCCTTAGAAAACAGGAAGCAAGGAATACAAAATAGTGTATAGAAAACTATACTCAACATTACACTGTTGCGGCGTGCAACCTGATCTACACATAGATCTCATCTAAGAAGATGCACATCGAGCCAAATTTGCTCATCACAACAAAATACCGAATATCAGTCATAAGCATGCTAAATGCATAATAACATCCCTGAGGGAGCATATAGCGCTATAAGCTATAAAACTCAAGCACAACTGAGGTGCGATACACAATCTGAATCTAGTATCATCTCTACGCGGATCCTCAACACATAAGCAATTCTCAAGCCGTCTCACAACTCACTCGGCGCAATGCATCACTACATGAAATATTTGGCAACGAAATAACACCCTGACTACTCCTCCATAAGGAGCGAATTACTAAATTGAACACGTTTGGCCTGATATAGAGCCCATATTCACATTTGAATCCATCCACTGACCTCAAGCCGACACTGATCGCACTGAAGTAGGCTAATTACCTTTCCATGGTCCATAATAACCCTCCTTTCTGCTCATAACACATAAGAACAACCCTCTTAACTAGGGCTAACCTCCACAATCCATAACCCAATAACCAGAGTGCCCTCCAGGCATAAATTCTCAAATTAATGGTATCATCACCATCCTCATACTTGGTTTAAATCTTTAATCAATCAAGTGACCACATGCCGCACTTATACAATCTTCCTGTGGGACATGCTCCCGCAACCTTTCGAAACACATAACAGGTCCGTACATCCACACCATCGTCCGTACCAACGCTAAAAAAAGCGATCAAGAATCATTAATCATGATACAAGCCCTTTTTACAAAACACCGATCTCAGGTGATGCTGAAGACAATATACTTTAAACATTGAAACTCCTTTCCTGCTCATCCGAGCTTGTGACATCCTTGTCCACACCGAACTACGACCTTGATCCTCACTTCAAATTCCATACTACTCACTGCACCCGACATGCCAATATACGATAGAACACGACTCTTCATCATAACTCTGGAACCACTAATAGGTTAACACTTCATCATATAAAAACTTTTCACTTAGCTCACTTCAGGAGATCCATCGTATCACATAGGTGAATTCTCATAGCCGTAGAATATGCAAATCCCTAAGTAGTGGTCTGAGTCACCATAGCCCATTCGGAATCTGCTTCCACATAACCAGCCATAACAGTAGAATGCTTCTGAATAACATCAATTACGGCGGCCGACAAGCCTCACACGTACCGTCACAATCACTTGCATAACTTGATCACGCTGAAGGAAACTGATCACTAACACAATATGCCAAATTCAACCATGGCCAATCAATCTACCTTTTTCTAATTTATCCCTGATTGCCTTGGAGATAATACCACCTCCATCCAACACATAACCTACTCCATCTGCACTTATCTTAAGTGACCTTGAACCACGAGACCATGCTGCCTCAAATCCCACGAACCATTTCATATCTCTCAAATGCTACACCGCAAGTTAAAATATCATAGAACATTTTGGGCACCTTCTCATAATCTGCTATAAAGCTTGATTCTTAACTGTACTTATAGGCTTGAAATCATTCAGTACCACACTTTATCTTTTGAATTTCACTAGGACCGTTGTTGAGAGCCACCCGCCCTGACTTGGCCCCGAATATAATTAATTCCATAAATCTTCTAGCACATGGATACACTATTGGTGAAGCACCTGGCAGAATTACTTCCCTGGGAACCCGCATATTTACAAAGCACAATCCTGAATCCTCCTCCAATTATGGACATGGGCTGATAAGGCCAACGATAGCCCACCTTTAATACTTCCTTGCTCAAATTACCACTTATGGCCCTTTCTCGTAGCTGAAATAGCCCATCGATATGCTAATAGCCAAAAATCTCGCAAGTAGTTAACCATGTAACCCAATAATAAGCAGTGGGACTCTCCCACTTAGCATGAAGTCATCATTTCACAAATCTAGAATTCACCCGTCCTCTTTATCTCTTATTGACATAACCTCGCGCAATCAACTGCCAAAGTTCTCGAAATCTTTCTGTAAAACCCCTTCTTATATTCTGACTCATCAAACATATTTGCACAACCGATTTCTTTGCTATATAATCGATAGAATTCTTCGCAGAAGCCTCGCCAACCACGCGACTGCTAACTTGCTCACTTGGGTAACCCACCGATAAAAGATCTCCCCGACATCTTCCAACGCTGCTGCATGGGGTACAATCACTACGACATCAATAACCCATCCTGAGTCTGAGCTCACTCTCCAACTAAACAGGTCCATTTACCCCCCGTGGACATCATTGAAATGCGCGGCAACATCCTTCTAATTCAAAGTTATGTTGCATCCTTCCTCACTTAAGCATCTCCTTTTCGTTATATTAAATCTCCTGCCACATGATAGCCCATACTTCTAATTAATTTCGTAGGCTTCAATCGCCAGCCACTAAAATCCCAAATCATTCCAATCTCACCTTAAGGTAGGTGGTCATCCTACAACAAAGCACATATGCAACTCCACCGCTCTCCCACTTTGGCAGAACTCATCCCCTTAATCGATTACTCGGCCTTTGGCCTCTTATACTCGGTTTTCCGGAAACTTTAGCCGCCGCCTAACACTTCCCATATGTCCTTCCTCATACTTTGCTGCTCACTTGCTGTCTTAAACAAAATCTATCTTTGTGGCACCTGAACCCACAATTGCTGCTAACTTAAACCTTTCCGAAGGTCATCTTTATCGAACCATCAATATTAGAAATACTGATTCAATCCTGAACTACCGCATCGTGCGATATCTGACAGTTGTGTCTCCAATTTTATCTCACAATATCTTGCCCCAAAGGCGAATTGTAGAAGGTCATAACACCGACAAACTTAGCACGTTCAATTAGGACAACGACATCCCATCATAGAAGAAAACTATACAACGCTTGCAAATACCAAGTCTCATTACTTCCACAAGCCCACATCTGACCATCCTTAGTTCAATTGTTTTTCCCCTCCTGGGAATAAAATAATGAATATCTTGATTATGCACTGAGTAAACCTCTTTTCAAGTCATTCACTGCCCCGACACATAGGCAATCATCCTACCATCATATCACTACTGTGCAACATTCGTTCATAAGCATCATGGCAACTTGTGCCTAACCTCAGAGCTCTCAAAAGTATCGTTCCTAAGCCGAAATAATAGAATATCCTTCCACAAGGAGACAATAATAGCTCAAATAACCTCGCATGGAGAAACACCCGCACCACATTTGTATTGCTATTAAAATTCTTTAACTCTCGATTTTTAGCAAGCACTTTGCGTCGCATAAGATTGAGTAGGAAGGAGACAAAGGCGTAAGCCTCACATTAATCAAATTGCACGATAAGCAATCAAGAAGGGAAGTACTCCTAACAGTCCTGCAGCCTCCCGAGGATAAGTACAAACGTCTCCGTACCGATCCGCGAGACTCTACTAGACTTGCTCATGACTCATGAGACCCTAGGAACCTAGTGCTCTGATACCATATTGTCACGACCCAAAATCCACTAAGGGTCGTGGTGGCGCCAGACACCGATGTCAGGCAAGCCAACTAAGAATGCATAATTAAATTCCAGTTTTAGTATTTGCGGAAATTATTTTTCTTTTACGTTAAATATTAGATAATAAAATTTTTACACAATGAACATAAAGTCGATAAAAGACTTAATACTGAATAATTCAAAAATCCTCCCAGAACCCGGTGTCACAAGTGCATGAGCATCTACAGAAAAGGAAATAAAATACAACATCCGTCCGAAATACAGTGGACAAGAAATAAATACAATATAATGAAATGGACTATACTAGCTGCGGGTCGCCTCAAATAATGCAACTACCCTAGTCCCAGAATCATCTGCGCTGCTACGCCCAGTAGGCCACTAGCATTACATATACATGTGCAACAAAATTGCACAAAACTGTAGTATGAGTACGTAAACAACGTGTACTCAATGAGTATCCCGTCTAATCTCGAAGAAGTAGAGGCGAGATGGTCAACTTCGACACTTACTAGAGGTCAATTAACAATATACTAAAAATATGGGAAAATCATGGATTTATATAGTAGTTCTAACTCATGAAGCCGGAAAACAGGTAAACACCTTTAACAAATAATAAAAAATTTTCAAGGTTTACTTTTCATTAACTTATCAATTTAAATCAAGCCACGAAGGGCAATTTCACATTTAAAAATTATCATGCGAAAATATATCATGCACAAATCATGCCGAGGTCGACGGCCCGCTCCAACAGAAATAAAATGTGCACTTGCCGAGGGTCGACGACGTGCCTATAGATGCATCTATTTAATCTGCCGAGGCGTTCGGCCCGTTCCATAAATAAACGCATACCTTGCTCGCGAATCATGCATGCGACGCAGGTACACATAGAGATCCATGCTCAATCAGTCAATTAAGAACTTATCGGGGGATATTTATCCAAATAAAACAATTTCTCATTGAACAATTCAGGAACAATGACGTTTAATCCCTTTTTAAATTCATTTATTAATCCAAGGGGATATAAGCAATTAAAGCTATCAATGGGTTCATAAATAACCCAAGTATAACATGCTTTTGAGTCCTAACTACCCGGACATTAGCATAATAGTAGCTACGCACGAACTCTCGTCACCTCGTGCGTACATAGAGCCCGCAATTAGGAGAACATAATCAATTATTTTACCTATAGGGACAATTCCCTCTTACAAGGTTAGAAAGGAGACTCACCTCACTCTGAAATTCCATAAACGACCTCCAAGCCTTCCCAACGATTCGAATAGTTGCAAAATGCTCTGAAACTAGCCAAATAACGGCAAACTAATGAGAATATACACAAATACTTGTTAACAATTCAAATTATACAAATTCTCAACTACGCTTAGTGAAATGACCAAAATTCCCTCAGGCCCACGTGTTCGGATTCCGAAATTTCTCGAAGATATACTCTACCCATAGCTTCACCAGCTCAAATATATAATTTACTCCTAATTTCATGCTCAAATTCGTGGTAAAATCCAATTTATCAAGTTTCTAGGTTTTCTTCCAAAAATCCCAAATTTCCCACAATTTGCATCTCTAATTCCATGATATAATCTTGTATTTAACTTGGAAATGAGTAGGAGTAACTTACCTTAACATAGATGACGAAATCCCTTCTTGAAGCTCTCCAAAAATCGTCCATGCTTTGAAGAAATGAAGAAAAATGAGCTAAACCCGCTAAAATACCATTCTGCCCAGGTATTTACTCATCCCGATCGCGAAAAATGCTTCGCGATCGCGGAGAACAATTTTTCCAGCCCAAAATTTACTCTTCGCGATCGCGGAGAATAATTTCCAAGCCTTCCGGACAGCCTCTAGTAGAATAGTCATAACTCTTTGCACACAACTCCAAATGACAAATGGTTAAATATTCTGAAAACAAGACTCAAAGATACACAACTTTTATGTGTTGGTAATTTCCCAAGTCCTCACATATTTCTAGATATAATCCGCCAAAGTCAGCCCATGTGTAACTCAACTTTCTTCTTCATCTTCCCGGACATACTGTAGTGTAACAGCAATATATCTTTTTATATAAATCCAAATCATGAAGGGTTTACTTTTATAGAAACTACACATAAAGGGATACAACTTTAATTTTTACATCATCTAAAAATTCCTTATAGATTGTGAGATATGAGCTTCCGAAGTCGAGTCAATGCAGCAGAATATTTACTCTACGCGAACGCGAAAGGCTTTTCGCGATCGCGATTCACTGGCCTGTTTCTCACATTTTTCTCACCGTGATCGCGACCAATTCCCCGAGATCGCATAGAACACTGCTGTAGCAAAAAACCAGCAGTTATAAATGGCCTAGAAATGGTCCGAAACCACCTCGAAACTTACCTGAGCCCCTCGGGACCCCGTCCGAACGTGCCAACAAGTCTGGAAACATATCACGGACTTAGTCGAGGCTTCAAATCACATCAAACAACATCGAAATAATGAATCGCACCAAAATTCATCTTTATGAACTTTGAAATTTCTAACTTTCACATCCGATGCCAAAACCTATCAAATCTCATTCGATTGACCCCAAATTTTGCAGACAAGTCATATTCGACATTACGGACATGCTCCAACTTCTGAAATCGCATTCTGACCCCGATATCAAAAAGTCCACTTCCGGTCAAACTTCAAAAAAACCTTCAATTTTCTATCTTTAGCCAAATAGCTCCAAGATGACCTACGGACCTCCGAATTCACTTCCGATCGCGCTCTCAACTCTAGAATCACCTTGCGGAGTTACTCCCACTCTCGGAATCCCAAACGGACATCAGTAACATTGAAATGCACTTCAAGCCAAACTTATGAAATTTCTTCCAAAATACCAACTTCCACAATAGGCGCCAAAACGCTCCCGGGTTATCCAAAACCCGATCCGGGCATACGCCCAAGTCTGAAATCATCATACAAACCTGTTGGAACCTTCAGATCCTGATTCCGAGGTTGTTTACTCAAAATTCTAATCCTAGTTGATTCCTTCAACTTTAAGCTTCCGAAATGAGAATTCTCTTTCCGAATCAACTCTGAGTTCCCGAAATTCAATTCCAACCATGCGTATAAGTCATAATACCTGAAATAAAGTTGTTCATAACCCCAGACTACTGAGCAACGTGCTAGAGCTCAAAATGGCAGGTCAGGTCGTTACATGAAAGAAGCAGGAGAGAGATGGAGTGTTGCGATGATAGCCTATATTGTAAGTGATAATCCTGAATATAATGCTATGAGGAGGTATATTGCTCAACATTGGCTTGATATTGCTAAGACAAATCTATTTCTTCATAAGGATGGATATTATATGACAAAATTTAAAAGGCTAACTGATATGCATAGAATGTTTTATGTTGGTCCTTACACTATCATAAATAGACCAAAAATCCTCAAGCCATGGTCTCTAGATTTTGATCTAAGTAAAGAGTTTTTAACTAATGTACCACTATGGGTGATTTTTCCTAAATTACCAATGAGCTGCTATGGTAGTGATGCCTTGAGTAAAATTGCTAGTACTATTGGGAAACCACTATTCGTTGATGAGTGCACCACTAAACAAACATGAATTTCCTATGCAAGGATGTTGGTTGATGTAAATGTTACAAAAGCAATGCCGACTGATATTCTGGTGATGGATCCTAGAGGAAGGACATTTAAGCAGGATTTGGTGTATGAGTAGAAGCCAGTGTACTGTGACAAATGCCAGATTATTGGTCATGTATGTCCTACTTAACAAGGGCTAAGAGAACAGAAGGAAGAGCAACCAAAGAAAAGAAGAGAACCCAAGAAAGTAACATATGAATGGAGGACTAAAGGGCATATTACTAATGCAACAGGTGATACAGAAAATGTGCAAAAAACAGCAAGTGGTGTAGAGACCTCTAAGAAAGATGGAGTAACTGATAAGCAAAATGGGATTGTCAAGAAGAAAACTCAACATTATTTACCAATGAAGACAAAGCAGTCCAATCATAATCAAAGGGAACGAGGTATACAGAACAATGGAGCAGATACAATAGACAAAGGCAAGAAGCAAGTGTTAGATTTCAGCCTTGAAATTTTTCCTATGCTAACTCCTTTGTCTAGTAGGAATGGTTCTAAAATTGGAACAGCAGGTCCAAGTGAAAGATGTACCTTGCAACATAATAGAGGTGGGGGAACTAAACTCGATAAATGAAGTGGTTACTATGGAATATCAGGGGTATTAATAAGTGGTATAAGTGGAAGGGGCTGAAAAACTACTTGAAGACTAAATACATCAAATTTGTCAGTATCATTGAAACTAGAGTAAAGGAGTACAATGCTAAAAGAGTCAACCACCACATTACCACTGGCTAGGAGATGCTTCATAATTACAATGATACAGTAAATGGTGGAATATGTGTGATATGGGATACTAGTTACTGCTCAGTCAAGTTAATTAAGGCAGAAGCACGAGTGATCCATTGTGTTGTTAAAGAGATCAGGAAGGATCAAGAATATGCAGTATCACTAGTCTATGGATATAACACAGTTGAAAAAAAGGAAGTAGTTATGGGAAAACCTGAAAGAGATGGACCAAATGACATCCATTCAATGGGTGATTGGAGGGGATTTTAATGTTGTCCTACAGTTGCAAGATAGGATGCATAGAAATCCAGTTATTATGGTTGAAACTCAAGATTTCAGCAAGTGTATACAAGAATTAAGACTTAGTGAGCTGACTTGGGAAGATGAGTACTACACTTGGTCTAACAAACAAGATGGTTGTGATAGGATATGGAGCAGAATTGACAGGATTTTTGGCAATTATGAATGGATAATGCAATGGGGGCATATCTCAACTGCATATGAGATGCCTTTCATTTCTGATCATGCACCTCTGAGCTTAACTTTCAATTATAACTTAAGAAGCAGGAAAACTCCATTCAAATTCTTCAATGTCTGAGTAGATCATGAGAGGTTCTTAACTGATGTTCAGCAAATTTGGCAACAAAGATTTCACAGATAGAAGATCTAAGATGTGTGAATGAAACTCAAAGAATTAAGGACAGTACTGAGAAAGCTTAATGTTTAAGAGTTTAATTTCATTAGACAGAAGATAGATATAGCAAGAATTGAACTTGAAAGGTAAAAAGAAACATTGATACAAACTGTTCTGATGAGGCTTCTTAAAGAAAAGGAGCTGGTTCAAAATATGGAAAAGTGGGATATAATTGAAGAAGGAGCTTTGAAACAAAAAGCCAGAGCAATGTGGATACAGCTAGGTGATTCTAATACTAAATACTTTTCAGCTGTCATGAAGGAAAGGAGCCAAAGGAAACAACTAGTAGAGTTACAAGCTATCACTAGCAACAGAATAACTGACTCAGAAAGTATCAGAAGGGAGATAGTAAAATTCTATAAGTCACGGATGGGCGCTGCTGCCCAATCACTTCCTGCCATAGATAAAATGGTTATATAAAAGGGGCCTAAACTCAACCAACAACAAAGGATTAAATTGTGCAAAGATGTGACTCCAGAAGAAATTTATTAGGGTCTATGTTCTATTGGTAATGATAAGGCACCTGGTGTTGATGGTTAAAATGCATGCTTCTTTCAGAAATCATGGCCTATTATCAAAGAGGAAGTCACTGAAACTATTATGGTGTTTTTTACCACTGAGAAATTGTGTAGATCTATAAATAGCACAACTATTACCTTGGTTCCTAAGCCTAAAACTGTAAAAGAGTTTAGATCTATTGCATGTTGCACTGTGCTATACAAAATGATATCCGAGATTCTGGAAACAAGGATACAAGGCATCATTAGTACAATCATCAATGAAGCTCAAGCAGGGTTTATACTTGGGAGAAAGATTACAGATAATATTCTATTGGCACATGAATTGGTAAAGGCTTATTCTAGAAAGAACATTTCTTCTAGATGTATGATAAATATAGACCTTCAGAAAGCCTCTGATTCTATTGAATGTCCATATATGAAGCAAGTTATGAAAGAGTTGGAATTTCCTCAACTATTCACATCTTGGGTTATGGAATGTATACAGACAATTAACTAATCTATTATAGTTAATGGTGAGCCAACTAAATAATTCAATGCTGCTAAGAGATTGAGATAGGGTGATCATATGTCACCTTTTTTGTTTGCCATATCAATGGAGTAATTGAGTAGGAACCTAACTAATCTTAAGATGGAGAATGTGTTTAAATATCACCCTAGGTGTGCCAAGATAGGGATCACTCACCTAAGCTTTGTTGATAACTTGTTACTATTTGCCAGAGGAGACCTGAAGTTAGTTTCAGCAGTGTAGCAGAAATTTCATCGATTCACTCGGGTTGTGGGCTCCTAGCAAACCTCAGCAAAAGTGAAACATATTTTAGAGAAGTTCCTACATAATATAGACAACAAATCCTACAACTTTTGGGCCTTTCTAATGGAGAACTACCCTTCAAATACCTAGGTGTGCCTCTATCTACTAAGAAACTGAGTGTACTTCAATGGCATACCCTCATTGATAAAATGACTCCAAAGATTAGTTCATGGACTGCAAAGACCTTGTCATATGTAAGAAGAGTACAATTAGTCCAAAGTGTATTGTTTGGTATTCATGCTTTCTGGGCACAATTGTTTATACTCCGCCAAAAGTGATCAAGATTGTGGAGGGGCTATGTAGGTCTTATATATGTTCTGGAGCAAATGAAATCACAAAGAAGGCTCTATTGGCCTGGGACAGAGTATGTCTACCTAAAGCTGAAGGTGGCCTTAATATTATCAATTTGAACATAATGCCAATACCACAATAAGTTTGTTGGATGGTGAGGAAAGTGATTGAGTGAAAGGAGATACGAAGCTAGACAATTTGTACAACTTCACAATAGAAGCTTGATCAGACAAATCTACTTGCACTTGTTTGGTGATTACAACAGGGTGGAATGGAAAAGCATGATGTTTAATAATACAGCAAGACCTAAAGCAAAATTCATAATGTGGCTTATGGTGCACGGAAGATTGATGATATGTGACAAAGTAAGTAGCTGGAAGATTAATATTGATACACAATGTGTAATGTGCAGAAAGCAAGAGGAAACCAGAGATCACCTATTTGTACAATGTGAATATACTAAGCAGATTTAGCGTAAACTGTGCAGGTGGATGCAAAAGCAGTACCTGGGAATATTGAATGGCACCAGTTTCTTCAATGGGCAGTAATGTGTGCTAAAGCAAAAACTCAGCATGCGCAGGTCTTTAAAGTGGTCTATGCAGAAGTTGCTTATCACATTTAGATTGAAAGGAACAGACATATTTTTGATTAAAAAAACTAGAGTATGGGAGCAAATTGCAAAGGAAATAGCCTATGTTGTTAGTGTTAGAGTTACTCCTAGAAACAACTCTGTTGTGTATAGCCTATGTTTCTAGGTAGTAGAGTATAAAATGTCCATAGAATGATAGCAAGCTGTGCTATAGTTTTGTAATTGCTACTTGGTGATTAATAAAGTAAGTTAGTTACCCAAAAAAAAATTATGGACAGAATATCCGTCAAATTTGATCAAGTTATAATAAGCTAAGTCTTGATTTCTACATTTAATACTATGTTCTTAGTATCTAAGATTCAAGTAAGGCATGAAGAATGAAGGTCACGAAAGTCTACAAACACAAGTGTAACATAATCCATCCCCCAAACTTGATTAACCCTGGCACCTATATATATGTTCATCACCTTATATATGTATCATCTCCGCATGTAGCAAACAATGACAAATAGGAGAAAAAATTCCTCAACAAAGTTAGGCAAAATACTTACCTCAATTCGGCTAACCAACACTCAATTTAGCCTTTTTTCTACAAATTCGCCTCCGCTCGACTCAATCTAGCCAACGACGACTTGAATACATCACACAATGAAAGAGAAAACAATAAAGCTTTGATTTTTATTCAATTTCTAAAAGTCAACAAAAGTCAAACCCCGACCCTACCCGGTCAAATCCCTGGTCCAAAGATAGGTCTTGACTGCCCTTGGCCTCACGAGTCAAAATATATGTTTTGTTTTCAAATCTGAGTCATATTAAACTCTCAAATCCCAGTATTTCATTTTTCAAAATTTTGACCAAATCCCCAAATTTTTTCCTAGATTTATCATGAATTTGATGTTAAATCTTATATAAAATCATGAAATATAGTTAGAAATTGATTGGCACTTACCCAATGATTTGGTATAAAAATCCCTTCACAAAAACGCCTCTCATCAAAGCTGTGGTTCAAAATATATGAAAATAAAGCTAAGTCTCGGAATTCTCAGAACTTAACAGGCTGTAGAGGTCACATTTGTGACATGGGGTTTGCAAATGCAAACCCCGCAAATGCAAACAACTTATCGCAATTGCAAAGATTTGGAATTTTGTTACCTTCGCAAATGCGACTAAACTGGTCGCAAATGCGAGCACTGGTCCTTCATAAATGCCAATCCTTCTCCCGCAGCCCAGCTTTGCAATTGCGAGGTTGCCTTAGTAAACACAATGGGCGCATTTGCGACCACAATATCACAAATGCGGCAAAACTAGAACCAACACTCAAGAATTATGAAAAATTATTCTGAAACTCAATCGAGCCCTCGGGCTCTAAACTAAATATCCACCCAAGTCTAAAAATATCATACGAACTCGCTCACGTGATCAAAGCATCAAAATAACCTCTAAAACCACAAATTGGATGCCAAAAGACATGAAGATTAATTGAAACTTCAAGAACTTCTAGAATCGCAATTGAGCGTCCGAAACATAACAAATCAACTCTGAATGATGCCAAATTTTACAGACAAGTTCATATGACAAAACGAACCTACCCGTAGCTTCAAATCACGCATAACAACCTCGAAATGATGAATCACACCTCAAGTCAAAATCAATGAACTTTGAAACTTCAACTTCTACATCTGATTGGCCACAATTTTGCACACAAGTCACATTTTCTATTCTGGACCTATACCAACTTCTGAAATTGGAATCCGACCCCGATATCAAAAAGTCCACTTGCTATCAAACTTCTCAAAAATGCAACTTTTGCCATTTTAACACTAATTTGACTACAGACCTCTAAATTACAATCCGGACGCGCTCCTAAGTACAGAATCATTCAATGGAGCTAAAGGAATTAACAAAACCTTATTCCAAGGTCAAATGCTAAAATGTAAAACCTGGTCAATTATTCCTACTTAGAACTTAAATCTTGAAGTTCATTCTTCTAAATCGATTTCAAATAACTTAATAACCAATACCGACATTTTACGAAAATCATAATATATCATGCGGATAGACTCGATCCCTCAAAATACTGAGCAAATTGTAGATACTCAAAATGACCAATCGGGTCGTTACATCCTCCACCACTTAAACATACGTTCGTCGTCGAACATGCAACGAGTCATTCCAAAGCTATCAAATCTCGGTGTAACCTTAATAATCATTGATTATAGGCTATAATTACGTATTTTAGTTGATTATTACAATCTAATTTACTGCACTTTAGTTGAGGTTGCGCTTTAATCGCAAATGTTTTGCACTAACGGTGTGTTTTATGACTTGTAGGAGTGATTCCGAGCTATATAGATGTTATGGAATGAATTTAAGTGATTTTGAGCTTTGATGTATGAGTAAAAGCCCAAGGAATTAAGCTAGAATCGTATTCGGGGATCAACGGATGATAAAACAACAAAACGAAGACACGAGTAGGTATATTGCGCACTGTCTAGTAAAATGCACATAACTTTTTTCTAAGAATCCTATTTGGACTCCACAATGTATGGGTGGAAATATAACTCAAAGGGAATGTTTTACGTTTTTCCAAATTCCAAATGGAACAAGGAGTAACCGTGATAGGACCGCGGCAAAACACTCCTGCAGATTCTGAAGGCCACTCTGGCCGTGGTCCTGGCGTAACCGCGGTAGAACCGCGGCAGGAAGCATAAATTTCAGGGACCAAAGTGCAAAACACGGGATTTTAAGCCCTAAACCCTATATTAAATGAAGGAAGTCGGCCAAAAGAAAGAAGAAACACTACTTTAGGGTTAGACAACACCCTTGAAGGCAAGAACATGCGAGGAGCAAGGTAGGGAATTCTTCTACGAGTTTTTCCTTCCTCTTCCTATTTTTCATTGTTGGTTATGACTTTTAGTATGGTAGTTTTACATACCTTTATGAATAGCTAATTTGTTATCTAGAGTTTTGATAGAACCTTTTGTAGGATAAATTCTTGTTATGTTTTATATAATTGAGCCAGAGCTTTCCTCTATTTGTTCAACTACGTTTATATTGTGGTTGGTTGAAGAGCTCTCAATTAGCTGTGCCTATTTAGTATGCAT
>MU692738.1:94164-113518 GCA_026770625.1 Nicotiana glauca
CTGTAGCTAAACCTTAGTTCTCTGTGGGATTCGACTCCGGACTTGTAAATCGGATTATATTTGCAATGACCGCATTGTCCTTTTTATAAGGCATAGTTGGGCGTGATCAAATTTTGGCGACGTTGCCGGGGAACTAACGGTGTAGTTGTAAGTGTATATATTGCTAGGTTTCAAGTTTGAACTTTTATTTTATTATTTGATTTTTTTATTTTTTTATTTTAGTTTTATTTGTTTATTTGAGAAACATGGCATCATGGAATTATGAGAATTTAGAATGTTGGTAATTCTAATTTTAATCCTCCTTATGCATATTGTGAAGAAAACCACTTAGGGCAAAATTATCAAAATATTCCCGAGAGTGAGTTTTGTGCACCAACTCAATCTTATGTATGGAATGTGTGTGATATGTGTGGTGGTCAAGATGGTCACTTTCACGGTTGTGCTTATATTTCTTACCTTCCCCCAACCCCTTACTTTGATGGTTCTTCTTTTTCTGGTGAAGTTAATAGGAGCAAAGAACCCATGTATGAGGACCTGAAAGATATCGAGGATATGCTAAAGTGCCTTACAAAACAATATGATGAGATACAACTGCGGGTACAAAGTCAAGGGGCAACTATTCACAACTTGGAGGCTCAAGCGAATAAATTAATTGAACCTGGTAAAGCGCAACAAGTTGACATTNAGTCAACTAGTTCATAGTAGCCAATATGAGTAGGAAAGGTCTGTAGAAATTGCCATATTACTGGAGGATTTAAAAAAATACGAGGATGAGGTAGAGGAGGAGGCTAGAGTAGAACACCAACAATCAATCGCACTAGATTTTGAGGATGTCGATGTTGTAGAAGAGATACTAGAGTCAACCAAGGATATTGAGGATACATATTTAGTTGACTCTATTGTCATTAGTGTTGAGAATGTAGACTGTCCCAATGTTCATGTAGTTGAGGGCATTGGTCCTCACTCCAAGCATTTTTCCACATTGTGTTTAGATGATGATATGGAAATAGAGTCGTCTGAGCCATTTGAGGAGTCAAGGAATGAGGAACAAAGTGCTTACATTCCGGAATTCTTCTTGCCAAAAAGTCGGGATTACACACCTCATCTAAAGGCCAAGAAGTGCAGAATACAATATTATTTTATTGGGCCAGTCAGATTCGTTCCACCACCACAGGAGCATGATCATAGAGCAGAATCAAAACTTGGGGTCCGATTCATAAGTTCAAAGTGGAGGCAAAAAGTAATTCACGTTGTGCCGTGACGTTAAATCAAGCGCTTGTTGGGAGGCAACCCAGCTTTATTGCTTTCTTTTATTTATTTTTTATTTTTTTAATTGTATTATTTTTGTAGTGTCAATTTTTTAATTTCTAGGAGCATGGAAAGCAAAGGTATTGGAAGGATCCAACATCAAACTAAATGGTTGGAACTAAGTGTGAGGTACCCGCACAAAGGACAAAGCTTGGGAGAAGTCTGAGTAACCCATGAGCTGTTAATGCTTCGGCCTTTGGCCTACCAGGGAGTTTCTTTTACCCTCTTATTAGTATGGTGTGCATTTGGAACAATGCGCAATTTTAAGTGTGGGGTGAGGAGATTGTCTGGGTGACTTTCTATGCTATTTTAGTTGTGTTAGTTTAATTGAATAATTTTTTTTTATTTTTTTAGAAAAAACGAAAAAAGGATTGGACTTTTCCCAACGATGGATCTATTAGAAAATTTTCTTGAGGGATTTAAGTCTAAAGAAAAAAAAAGATTTTCTTTTGTTAGGGAGTGTAGCAATTACCCCTTGCTTTTTCTTTAAACAACGGTTCTTTTCCAAGGGTTTTGTTTGAACCGGGTGTAGTTAGTTTTTTTTAGGAATAGGAGCCATTGTGTTGTGTTTTTAATTGAAGCAATATCTCTTGACTTTGTTATGCCTTGAGAATACTTAGTACTTTGGTTGTGACGCTTAGGCTCAATTTTTGACTATTATAGAAGTACCTTAAATTGTATGATCTTAACTTTGCTTAACTGCTTTGACTAAAGTGTCTATGAAACCAATCCTGAGTGAGTTATGTGCCATGTGTGTGTAAGGATTTGATATATTCTATGCATTGCATTTGATGCCTAGAACTTGTCCTGTGTGTTTGCAAAGCGAAATAGTAGTTTTGTTCCAGCTTGGAAGTTATATAGGCATTTCTTTGTTGAGCTGGATATATATATTTTACCCACCTAATTGTTATGTATCTTAGTTAACCTCTTTGAGCCTATAATCCTTTTTCTTTGGCAACCACATTACAAGCCTTACCCATTTGTTTGAATTAACCATCTATTTGAACCTTTTCACCTCTCATGAGCACTTGAATTGTTATGAACTTTGTAAAAGTTAAAGTGTGGGGTGGTTGATTTGGCTTTTGAGTGGAACTAATTGAATAAGGAGAAAGGTGCACTGCTTTGAAAAAGGAAGAGCCACTTGAATTGAAAACCAAATAGTTAGATTGTTGTGTAAAAAAAAATTCCTTGATAAGTGGTGGCTCTTGACATAAGTGTGCTTAAAGAAGTATGGGGTAATATACATTGATGTGAAGGTGGAGTTTGGTTTGACATAAGTATGGGGTTTGAATGTTAAAGTATATGTATTAAAGTGCTTAGGGAGATGTTGTCACTTATATCTAAATGTATCCTATCCGTCCCGTAGCCTACATTACAACCAAATAAATTCCTAATTGATCCTAAATTGAATGAGCTCGATTAGTGGAGTAGTACACTACGGGCAAGCTTATGGTGCATCGTTTGTGGCATATGAATGTTATTTCTGAGAGTGAGTGAATTCTTTGTATATTGAGTTCCTAAGTGTTCGTAAATTTTATTGTGTGGAACTACTCTCTTTTGTTGTGTGAGGGCACTTGATTCATGAAGGAAAGGTAATGTCAGTGACTTCTATGTTAGAGTAAGTAGGTAAGTTGTGAATAATGCGCGGTACTTGTGAGTCAAATATTGAGGTGAAGATGTTACGCTTTTGTGTTGAGTCTATTTTAAATACTCTTGGTGTGATGAGTTAGGAGAATTGTTTAAAAAGGTCGTGTCTATAAAAAGTGTAGTTTGATTGCTTGAGGAAGAGAAATGGTTTAAGTGTGGGGTGTTGATGATAGGCTATAATTATGTATTTTAGTTGATTATTACACTCTAATTTACTGCACTTTAGTTGAGGTTGCGCTTTAATTGCTAGTGTTTTGCACTAACAGTGTATTTTATGCATTGTAGGAGTGATTCCGAGCTATATAGATGTTATGGAATGAATTCAAGTGATTTAGAGCTTTGAAGTCTGAGTAAAAGCCCAAGGAATTAAGCCGGGATCGTATTCGGGGATCAACGGATGATAAAATAATAAAACAAAGACTCGAGTAGGCATATCGCGCACTGTCTAGTAAAATACACATAACGTTTTTCTCAGAACTCTATTTGGGCTACACCAATATATAGTTGGAAAGCTAACTCAAAGGTCTAACATTTTCATGTTTTAAGTTTTTCTAAATTCCAAAGGGAACAGGGAGTAACCGCGGTACGAAGAACATTGCTGCAGATTCTGAAGGCCACTCTGGCCGCGATCCTGGCGTAACCGCGGTAGGACTGCGGCAGGAAGCGTAAATTTCAGGGATAAAAGTGCAAAACACGGTATTTTAAGCCCTAAACCCTATATTAAATGAAGGAAGCCGTCCAAAAGAAAAAAATAGACAATACTTTAGGGTTAGAAAACACCCTTGGAGGCAAGAACACGCGAGGAGTAAGGCGGGGAATTCTTCTACAAGTTTTTTTTACTTCCTCTTCCTATTTTTCATTGTTTGTTATGACTTTTAGTATTGTAGTTTTACATACCATTATGAATAGCTAATTTGTTATCTAGAGTTTTGATAGAATCTTTTGTAGGAAAAATTCTTGTTATATTTTTATATAATTGAACCATAGCTTTCCTCTATTTGTTCAACTACGTTTAAATTGTGGTTGGTTGAAGAGCTCTCAATTAGCTGTGCCTATTTAGTATGCATAACTCGGCAGAGAGTGCATATTTAGGTAATTGTTAAATAACACCACTCCCAAAGTATATGAGGGATCAATAATCGAAGGTTTAAAGGCAGGATTAGGGATAACGAAGCCTTGGGTGCGATCTGAAGTGAGCTGTATTAAAAGCCAACTAGCGTAGCTCGAGAGAGTGCGTCTAGTGAATTGTCATAATTAATCGGGAGAGATTTACGGTAATAAGAGTGCTCATGATCGGTAGAGAATACTGAGGTGAAATTATAGAAGACATAGCGGGAAGGATTCCGACAATAGGGGAAATCATAACTCTAGACCTCCTTAATCCTTTCTCTAACTCTCAGTATCGTTAGTTGTTAATTTACTATTTTAATTTGTTAGTTAATTAGTTAAACACAAGAATCTAAATATCTATAAGTTAGGAATTGTTCAAGCTTGTCTTCTTGGTGATAGTGAACAACTGTAGCTAAGCCTTAGTTCTCTGTGGGATTCGACTCCGGACTTGTAAACTGGATTATATTTGCAATGACCGCATTGCCCTTAGGCATAGTTGGGCGTGATCAAGCATCAACCGGGGGGTGATCCCATGTCACCCTGTTCCACATAAGCCCGCCAACACAACACCATTAGAGATCCTTATTTCAACCTTGGTCGTGAAACCTTAGAACCTAATCTTTATCATCCAAAATTCATTACAAGACCCGAATCCCACATCTACACAATGTATATGTCAGAACAAGCTGTATCAAATCATAGCCATAGCCCAAGATGTAATCATATAATATACCTCATCACTTCGACACTCACAGTAGGAACTACTGACCACCATTACTGCCCAAAAACAAATCCGGTGCCAGTAGCAAGACTCATATTAATTAGAACCTCATTCAAAACCTTCATACCCTACCGATAATGAAAGAAACATGCATAACCGCTTAACCACTCATCTGATCAATAAGCCAAGAAACTCACTCACCCAACAAGGGCCATTTTCCAAATCCTCGACAAAATATAGTGTTATTCTTCCAAAACTTCCTCATCTCAATACAATCGCGCAAAATCTGAGGTCTAGAAACCTCATCTCATCCACTACAAGCATCCCCACCAACAAGTACCAACAATGATCATATAGAGCCCCATACAATCGGGTTCCGTGCACTAACAGATAATAATTCAGACTTGAAGGATAATAGGAAGAAAACTTAATAAGAAGCCTACTAAGCAAGTTAAACAGGCATGGAAATTTTAGCAGTTTACTGTGAACTATCTTTAACAAGGTGAAAGCAAAATACACGAAATAGGAATAAGGAGTCACATTTCATCACTGCGCCGTTATGGCGTGCAACCCGATCCTATGATGTCAATCTACATAGGGTACCTAATGATCCATAAAACATCGAGCTCACTAACCGCATGTGTGTCAACATCAAGCACAACAGAGTGCTCAAAATATAATTGTGAGAAAATTATTAGAAACAAACAATAGTGAGAAGGACGAGCACAACTATTTTGCAATAAGCAAATCAACATCACGAAGGCCACCTCGCCCATAGTGCCATGAGGCCTAAACTGAATCACAATATGCGTGTAAAGAATCATGTAACCCTACCACCCGCCATAGTATAAGAGAGAAACATATAACATAAACCAAGGTGCGAATAACATCCATTCCGCCCGATGGTATAAATGTGGAAACAACTGCAAAGAACAAACAAATCCATTCCAATACGGAATACACATTCTCATTAGGCTCAAAAGCAACCCCTAAACCAAAATTTGATCATCCCTAAACATGCAATTAAACTTCTAAAAGTCCATAGCAACCTTCCCATCACATCTACTATCAATCATCCAGTCCTCAACATTTCTTCACAGCTTGCAATCAAGGAATAGTTTGCCAACGAGAATATCCAACCTCTGAACCTCACGAATACCAGAATCCTCTTACCCAAATTTCAACACCGCTAGACAAATGGCTGATACGTGACTCATACTACATCATCTTATGAAAAATACTCATAAGTTGTAACAAAATGTACCTGCCAATAGGTGAACTCTCCTTCGGTGGGAATAGATAGTGCTAGCAAAACCTTAAACACCCGAAATGCCTCATACAGCTCGGGCCGAAGATCAAAGGGAAGTTTAGAATGGATGGGGAAACCTAGTAGCTTCCAGTTTAGGCGAGAATAAGCTTGCTTCTTCACACGTCTGTGTCATCAAGAACTCATATCCTTCCCTCCAAAACTAACTGTGACCTTGTACATGCAACTTTTCAACCCCACACGGTGCATCGCCCGAACATGCTAACTCGTAACACTACGAAAAGCTCATAGCCAACTCTAAACAATAAGAAAATTGAACACCTCATAAACCGAGAATATTTTATTTAACTCAATCCAGGAGAACACCACCACACGCAATATAGCTTCTATACCGGTAGAAAATATCAACTCCGACTGTGGTCATAACCATGATAAATACTACGAAACTCAGTAACACATAATTGAGTAATCAGAACGAGTCGCTTCTAACTCAACCAAGTAACTCAGACTGCCAACTCAAACGTAACTCAATCCGATATGACCGCACTGGGGAAACTTCCTGGCAACCCGAAGCCATTTCTTACATCACTCCAACATTGACATGTAGACATTTATTGATAAGGAAATATCGCAGATCCGATTACCATTCGCTACCAATTTCAAGCCTATCAGTAGATAAATTCAAAAGTCCTTAAAGGCTACCTAAGACTTGGAACTCTCTAGAACCTTCTCGATAACCACTCATCTTACTCAGACCTTCAATACACAAATAATACGAATCAAGCAACCTGTGCTTCACCAGCATATGCCCATTCAATGGAATTACCAAGCAATCTCTCGGTCTGGAAACTGATACGGCCCATGATCGTACAATCCGACCGTCATTAGCAGACTCCGCCACTTAGCTCGAAGCCGTAGAACACCTTATCAACACCTCAAAGTACCATATCTTCACAATAAGCCTCGATTCTGCACGACAATTTAGCTGAATACCTCAAATATTCATGCAATACTGATCATATAACACCCCGAAGACTCTGCCAAACACTTACCCATCATTTCAATAGTAAAAAAAATTCCCCCAAATGCTCTGAAATGATTACACTTGCACTTCACAAAATGGAAACCTCATACGAGAAACACGATCTAAACTCATCATGGAGAAGATGGCCCACCGATTATACTCAAATCGACACCTTGGCATGAACCCACCTTATTCACAATAGCTAGGCCACCAGCCAATCTTCTCTAATCTGTGCTTACCAACCAGACTTATGAACCCGCCTCATACCACGAATGAACGACCGTAAGATTTAACACCGCATCTACTTTTGAGGCTAGACAACACATCGCGATGATAATCAAGCATCCATAGTCTGTCGTAATCTATCTGCAACATCACTGATCATCGGCATATAACGAACAAACTCACATATGAGCGATTGGGATGAGTCAAAGTTGTAGATTTTAAACTGAAACAAGGTCGCACGATAAGGAAAGAAGAAAGGGAAATTTCTCGCAAATGCCCTGTAGCCTTCCGAAGATAGGTATGGGAGTCATCATACCAATCCGCAGGGTTTTACTGGACAGTTGCTCATGGCTCATAGAACCTACAAACCTAGTGCTCTAATACCATCTTGTCACAACCAAAAAGAATCACGGGTCGTGATGGAGCCTAACTCGATCTGCTAGGTAATCCTACTAACAGAAAATACAGTCAAAAAGAGATTATAGGAAAATAGTAAAGATTTATCAAAATATTTATAAATTTACCCAAGAACTGGTAGTACGACTCATGAGATTCTAAGACTTGGAATTTTCAAAATTGATACAAATAATTATACGTTCTGTTTGAAAATTACATAAACAAATTAGCAAAACCTAACCTACCAAGAACAAGTGGCAGCTATACCCAGAATGCAGGAAGATCTTCAGATTCAGCACCCTATATCACCAGTAGCTCTGCTCCAAAAGTCTGTCCACAACGTACAGAAGCATAGTATCAGTACAACCAACCTCATGTAGTGGTAAGTATTTTGTCTAAACTCGTTGAAGTAGTGATGGGGCTTTTAGTTAAAAGATGATTATTGTTATAACATGTACATTATACTAACAATATAGGTAGTTCAAAATATAACAGATAAGAGTACTGTAACCCACTCTACGAGACAATCAACAATTAGTAGAAGGAATCACAGTAGAAGAATTTCAATCTTTCCTGGTATGATGAGTATATCCATGATTTCGTGTCAAATGACACGGTAACACCCTTTATGCTTCTATCTCTCCCTCGCCATATATAAATAATTTATATGTCAAATAAATTAGCACGGCAACACCTTTCGTGTGTTTAATTCATCCTTCCAAATGTACGTACAACAGAACCAATCAGATGACAACAATATCGATAATAGGAACTTCAATTTTTTTTAGAAAAAATATTTTTTCAAATTTTTAGATATTTTTTCGTGACATAATCTCTTACTCATATGAACGACTTCTGTTTCTTTAAAGTGTACTGGAATCTTGATATTTGACAAGGAATCTTGTATTTGAAATGCAAATTCTCTATATCTCTAGCTATTCTTTTTTTAACGTTACATGATTTTTTTTTTGTACTTTTCTTTCACTTTTCTTAGGTTCAGGAATTGCTTCAATAAGTTTATATGCTAGATTTTTTAATTTAGGTTTAACATTATTTGTTGATTTCATTATTATAGTCCATAAGTTTTCAAAATTCATGAAATTTGCTAGTGTTGTCAATTTTCTTTGGTTATTAAAACTTTACCTTTTTCCATACTGAAGAGAAATTTAATAATTAATAATATATTAAAGTAATAAAACAGATTATCGGACACTTGAAGTAATATTTTCTTTTTGAAAAAAATATTATTGGCCACTTAAAACTTTACTAGTCCGTTGTTAACTAAGCAAAAGAAAAACTAATCTTGTCAAACTACATGCTATATCAAAAATATAAATTCTAGTTGATATGGAAGGGTAAATGAGCAACCTAAGGTTGGAAAATGAGGATTATAGTTGATATTTTTTAAGTTTTTACTTTTTATAGACATTTAAATTTAAATTTAATTAATTTTTGGCCTATGGGCTGGCCTAGGCCCAGCCTCGGTCAAGCCTCAAGGGCTAGCGAGCTGACTTGGGCCGGGCTTATAAGCCTAAATTTTAAATGGGCTAAAAAAATCCCAACCCAGCCCTACCCAAGTAGTGGGCTGGATTGGGTTGGCCTCACGTGCTAAGCCCATTTTGACGACTTTAATCGTAGCCATCGAGCCAATTATTGCTATGATTTTTACAACTTGAAGTAAAATTATTCGATATTTTATTTGACATAATTTATTGTGGCTCAATTTTTTTTATTGCTACAATAATTTACATACATGGCAAAAACTAACAATTAACTATAAGTTTATAACGTAGCAGTAAATGTGTAGCTATTTTGTAGTTATTGTCACGATACTAACCAACTATAGCAAAAAGGAAGAATTAGCTTTGCTAGTTTACTTTTTGTAGCTAAGAAATTTCACCAAATTATGAACAACCACGAAATTTCAATTTTTATGACTATTGCAAGGTAATAGCCACGCGGTTTTTCATTAGATGCATAATGTTGTAGCGTAAGTTTTAGATTTTCTTCAGGCAAAAAAACTAGACGCTAAACATCTCTCCATGATACTTTGGCTATCCAAGTTGGCTGTAGCTAAGCTGTTAATTAGGTCAACATTTCTCCTCTTTGAAATCGGACCATCATTGTGATCAGATGAAAGCTCAATATCCGGTGAACGTGAACGTCTCCTTGGCCTCACTCTGTTAATCTCAGTAACATTAGATTCAATCAAGTGAGGGAAGTTGAGTACAGCTCTTGAACCGCGCAGTTTAAATGCAGTTCTATCATAAGCCAATGCTGCATCCTCAGGAGTTTCATATGTCCCTAGCCAAAGTCTAGCGCCTTTTCTTTCAGGATCCCTTATTTCTGCAGCATATTTTCCCCATGGCCTTCTCCTCACTCCTTTATATTTTTTCTTTTCCAAAGGCACGTGATCTGAAGACGGCTCCTTATTATTTTCTGTCGAAGTCTCTTGCAATAGGACGATATGATCATCTGCATATTTTTCTTGATTGTGTTGAACTATGTTTTGTGCAAATATTGTGTTCTCTGAACATGGGTTTCTAGGTGTTTGGATGGTGTTATTGAATGAGTTTAGTTCTGAAAAGATTTGGGGAAATTCAGGATCATTGAAGAGATGCTGCATGGTGTCAAGAAAATTTTGCTGATCAAACTCTAATGATATTCCCTGCATCTTTTTTTTTATTTTTTATAGTAAAGTTCTTTTCGTGAATTGGTGTACGTAGTGGCAAGGGGATAGGAAAATGATGATGTATATATATTGGTTTAGGAATTCAGGGATGGAGGGTGTTGGACATTAGTATTATTGTTTCGTGAGTAGTGCATGAATGTGGGATATATATGTCGGCTTCTGTCTCCTAGGAGATTAACTTTTACATTTCTAATCACCGGTCAAATTCTTATAAAATTTGGACGCTTTTCGAAAAGGGAATTATATTGGATGAGGAATAGGTCTCCAACGCTACAACGCTTGAAAGCGATGCCTGCTGTATGTAATTGCTTTAATATTAAGTTGATGAAGACATCGGGTATCGAGGAAAACAATTACTTGCACTTAACCTCTATATCAAATTAAGTAATTTTACTCCTAATAATTATAGATTAAAATAAAGGTACATCTATCATTTAATTATGACACTAACTCATAAGAGTAAATATTTACAATAGAATAAATGTATTATATTAATTAATTAGTGTAAACTTCTAGGAAAAATTTCACATTAGAATAACTGAGCTCCTTACTTTTTAATTTTATAGCCCATATTTTAATTTACAACAAACTAGCCCAAAAATAATAGGCTAATACTCAACATTTAACTCTAATAGCTTCTTGAAATTACTATTTAACTTTTTTAAAAATATTGCTCAATCTTTTAAGTTAATTTTCCAATCAGTTACTATGACTCAATTAATAGTTCAGCAAACCAAATCCATTTGGGTGGTTACAATTAGATTTTTAACAAGTTTAAATATGTGAATTTAAATTATGATTTTGATTTTATGAAAAATTTGGAGTGGGTGTTATTTAGGCTTGTTAGAAATAGTATAAGGAGGTTGTATATAAAATTTAAAGTCATTTAATGGAGATTTGGACTGATTTTGAAAAGAATTGCAACTGAAAATCGTAAAAGAAGTTCGTCTACATATGCTTGTATGAAGGTGTATAAGATGTATTTATACACTCATATACACTATATACAAGATTATACATAATTAGACAAAAAACTAACTTTGTCTTCTTCCTTACGTCTTTTATGAAATTTAACTCAAATCTTGCTCAAATCTACTCCAAATCACTTCAAATTTAAATTTTGAACTCCTTTTGACATTTTCAATCAATTGGAACAACACCCAATCCAAACAACTAATTAACAAACTCAAAAAATCCTATTTTCGAAAGCAAAGCTTTGAATGGCCTTCAATGGTGGACTTCTACTTTTCAATTTTCTTACATTGCCTCGGGTGACATGGGGAGAGAAGTAGGATGATCCCTTGAATAATATGTCGAAGTTGTGAGAAGAAGAGATAGCGAAAGCATTGTTAGAACACAAATTTAACTTCATAGCTTTTAGAAGCAATGGTTGTAAGAACACAAATTTTCACCTAGGCTATATTGACTATAGGTGATGAGGGTTTAGCCAGACCTCTATCTGTCTATAGAATTATCCAAAAAGATATACGAAGGAAGACATAAATTTTAGCCTGCCAAAACACGAAGAATAAGAGAACTCATTCTTTAATCGAGCTAATGTGCTCAATTGAAATATCTTCAGAATTGATCGAGCTAATGTGCTCAATTGAGTTATGGTAGCACGGGAAGGTACATGAGGTGTTAAATAGTGATTTCAGACTATTTCAGTGCAGTTCTCAGCATGTTCGAGGACGAGCGTATGTTTATGTGGGAGAGAATGTAACGACCCGACCAGTCATTTTGAGCCCTAGCACATCGTTTAGCAGTCTAAGGCCATGAGCAGCTTCAATTCAGGTGTTATGACTTGTATGCGTGGTCGGAATTGAATTTTGGGAAGTTCGGAGTTGATTTGGGAAGAGAATTTTCATTTCAGAAACTTAAAGTTGAAAGAATTAACTAAGACGGGATTTTTGAGTGAACAACCTCGGAATCAAGATCTGAAGGTTCCAAACGTTCGTATGATAATTTCGGACTTGGGCGTATGCCCGGTTTGGGTTTTGGATAACCCAGGATCATTTTGGGGCCTATTGTGGAAGTTAGCATTTTAAAAAAAAATCATAAGTTTGGCTTGAAGTGAATTTCAGTGTTATCGATGTCCATTTGGGATTCTAAGACTGTGAATATGTATGGTGATTCTGGTGTTGGGAACGCAATCGGAAGTTAATTCAGAGGTCCGTAGGTCATTTGGGAGTCATTTGTCTAAAGATAGAAATTTGAATATTTTTGAGAAGTTTGACTGGAAGTGGAATTTTTGAGATCGGGGTCAGAATCCGATTTCGGAAGTTGGAGTAGGTCCGTAATGTTAAATATGACTTGTGCGCAAAATTTAAAGTCAATCGGACGTGATTTGATAGGTCTAAACATCAAAAGTAGATGTTTAAAATTTTAAAGTTCATAATGCTTGTATTGGGGGTCGATTCGTTGTTTTAGCGTTGTTTGATAATATTTGAGGCCTCGAGCAAGTCCGTAATGTATTTTGGGACTCATTGGTATGATTGGTTGTGGTCCCGGCGGCCATAGGCGATTCTGGGTGGTTAACGGATCGAATTTGGAAATTCTGAGAAGGCTGAAGGATTGCTGCTTTTGTCATAACTGCATCTGCGATTCTTGGACCGCATATGCGGTTCTTTTATCGCAAAAGCAGCCCAGGGAGGCCTAGACCAGGAACCGCAGATGCGACTCCCAAGTGCAGAAGCAGCTCCGCAGATGCGACCTGGAGACTGCAGATGTTATCCCAGCCCCTTTGCCCTTTTTTCGCAGATGCAGCCCTTTCTTCGCAGATGCGGGACCACAGATGCGAAAATCGCAGGGCAGTGAGGTTCATTTAATATGGGCTCAAAGTCATTTTTGCTAAATTTCACTCACATCTTGGGCGATTTTGGAGGTCTTGGAAAGGTTGTTCTATCATTCATCATGAGGTAAGTAAGTTATGCTAGCTTTAAGTTAAATACAAGGTTTATATATGGATTTAGACATGGAAATTTGAAGAAAATTTGAGGTTTTGGTGGAAAGACCTAGAAATTTACATTCTTGGAGTTTGGCCACGATTTTGGGTATGGAATTAAGAAAAATAATTATATATTTGAGTTCGTGAGGCTATAGGTAAACTTATTCTTCAAAAATTTTGGAAATCCGGGCACGTGGGCCCGAGGGCATTTTTTGTCAACTTTCCGATCGGGGTTAGGAACTGTTATAAATTCGATTAATATGAGTAGTTTATCGTATATTAATGGATTTGCATAACTATTGGCTAGTTTTGGAGCGTTGTGAATCAATTTGAGTTTCAGAAGGGCATGGAAGGCCGGTTATGGATCTTCAGAGCGAGGTGAGTCTCTTTTCTTACCTTGTAAGAGAAAATTATCCCAATATACAAAATAATTGGTTATGTGCTCCTATTTGTGGGGGGGGAGGGGCTACGTACGCACGAGAGTTCGTGCGTAGCGACTATTATGCTATTGTCCGGGTAGTCTAGGACCCAAAAGCATGTTATACTTGGGATATTTGCAATCTTATTGACATTTGAATTGTAAAAATCAAATTGAACTAGTAAATGAATTTCGAAAGGATTAAACTTTATTTCTTAACTTGTTAAAAGAGGATTTGGGTTTTATTTGACAAAATGTTTCCCAATAATTCTGAATTTGACTGGTTGAACATGTATTCCTGCGTGTACCTGCGTGGCACGGATGATTCGCGAGGAGGGTATTTGTCTACTTTATGTTGACTGCGTCGNTACGGGTAGTTTAGGACCCAGAAGCATACTATACTTGGATTATTTGTAAACTTATTGACAACTTGAATTGCTTAAATCACATCGAATTAGTAAATAAATTTCTAAACATATAAAACTTCATCTTTCTTAAATTGTTAAAAGAGAATTTGTTTTCTTTGGATAATTGCTCCATGTGGACTTTTTGATTGACTGTCTGCGTGTGTTTATTTTTGGAACGGGCCGAACGCCTAAGCAAATTGAATAGATGCATCTATGGTTTGCGCTGTTTGACCCTCGACAGTGCACAATTTATTTTCTGTTGGATTGAGCCACACGCCTCGGCATGATTTGCGCATGCTTGTATTGCTTCCTTGAGTAAAGTTGTTATTGCCTCTTCCTCGCTTGAGAATATTTGGATAAATAATGAAAAGGAATTTTCAAAATTTCCTATAAAAGAAATAATTGTTTACTTGTTTCCTTCTATTGGATTAAAATCATGTTTATAGAAATCCACGATTTAATGTATTATTGACATTACATTACTGGACCCTTAGTAAGTGTCGAAATCGACCTCTCGTCTCTACTTCTTCGCGATTAAATGGGATACTTACTGAATACACGTTATTTTTGTACTCATACTACACTTTTGTGCATTTTTGTTGCACATGCTCATGTGTTATTAGTGGCGTACTGGGCGTAGCAACATGGATGATAATGGGACTAGCTGAGTTGCATTATTCGAGGTGGCCCGCAGCTAGCATAGTCACTTCCAGTATATTGTATATACTTTGTGTCCATTGTATTCCGGACGGATGTTGTATTTTATTTCCTTCTTAGTAGCTCATGCACTTGTGACACCGGGTTCTGGGATGGTTTTGAAATATTTTGTATTAATTACTTATTATTTAATTTGAATTGAAGCGGTTATTTTTTTATTTATAAAAATTGAAGGAAAATCTTAGTTTTCAAGATTGTTAAAATGACAACTTCATCATGTAATTTTGTTGGCTTGCCTTACAGCAGTGTCCGACGCCATCACGACCCTTACTGGATTTTGGATCGTGACAACGTCAATTGGTCGTTCTCTAAAAGAAAGATTGACTAATGTTTGGATTTGTCTAAAACTGATCTAATCAACCTAAGCTAATCACTAGAACATGGAATTTGTCAAATTAAGCCCTAACCACTGAATCTAAAACAAACAAATATAAAAGAGAAGAAACTACAAACGAAAAACCAGAATAATCATGCAATTAAAACCTAAGAGCTAACATTAATTAGTCTAAACTTGATGCGATTAAACAAAATATTCAATCAAAACTAACTTTCAGACAATTAAATTAATCATAAAGTTCAGCATGTTCCAATTATTTTTTAAAACTAACCTAACAGTGAATAACACACTAATTAATCTAAAAAACATGGTCAATCAGATGCACAATCAGAGAGAAATAGAGGGAAATGAGAAAGGAAGAACGCAAGTATAACTAACAAGCCTAAGAGCAGCCGACAAATCTGTCCTCCTCTCGAGCCACTAGAGCCGGTGGGTGATGTAGCAGTTGCTGGTGGTGAAGGCAGAGTTGGTAAAGAATAAGGTGAAGATAATGGAATTATAGGTTGAGAAGTGGCTACGGAAAACGCAGTACTGGTTGTTGGTTACTCATAAATCAAATAATGAAGGGACCCGATACTCAGCCTTACTGTGCCGGGCACGATAATTGGGATGCGGAAGCAAGAGTTAGCATTTTCCACCATAGCGTAACCACCCCAAAGTGCCGAGGCAACTTCCTCGGTTAGCATAACTAACTCATCAGACTGAGCATTCTATTTAGCTAATGAAAGTCGTCATCTTCTATGTAGAGAAGCCCCCATTGGCTTTTGCGTCATCGACGATCACCATGGTGTCTATGGACGGTTCGAGCACGATGCTCATCACTACAGAATCCGAAGATGTCTTTGGCGCGACACTCTTTGCCTTTTTATTTTTTTTCCCAGTCACGGAGGAAGGTCTCCATTTTCTCTGGTCGGGGACTCCGGGAAGAAGCACTTGCATAGAAGCAGGCCCAGAGACACTTGTTCGAGTGAAAGCCTCTTGCAGTAGCCTCGCCGCGTCAGCAAGATTAGCCAAAATGTCCTCTTTGGGGATGACAACTCAGACCTAGGGTAGATCTGAATTCAATAGGAGAAAAAGGTTAATCAACTTCCTTATACGAAAGGTAAAAACAAGATACGTTTAAAATTTTTTGGGCCCACTGGTCCAAGCCTTCAATCCTAAGAGGTATCAACTTAGATGCTGAAATAAGTGAAAGAAGAAGGATCATTAATAGCTTGGGGCAATATTTAAACAACAGAAAAGACAAACGGTGAACTTACGATTACAGTTCCATAATTCATGAAATAATGGAGTGGTGGTATGAATGATGTCCCTGGTCGCAACTGCAACGAAATGTTCTATCGTTCCACGATCGTTGTCATAATCCATGCTAGATAGTAAAGCATGGTTGCCACGTTTACTGAAATTTATCATTCCGCCCTACAAAATCATCGGTGGAATAACGGTTCATTAATCGAGCCATAGTTACCTCCTCTCCTATCTCCTAGCATAAACACAAAACACAAGCAAATGTCCTCCACACAAAAGAACTTACTTCTGCCAGGCATACCTAGTAACGGATGCAGAACTCCACGATAACAGAGTCAAGCTCCCCGCTCTAAGAGAATGGCCGCAAAGTGAAGGGTTACGTATAAAAATACGTGAAACCCTTATTGGATAAGGTCTCCATCAGGTCAGGAGGTATGATGATTAAATCATGGCGATGGCTTTTTTCCTTCACAGCAGGAATGCTGGAAGGACGGATATAAGAAGGATACACGCGACTAACCCATGTGCGAGGATTAGGGGTAGGGTACTTCCCTTCGAAGTCTGTAGTAGTGACAATACTCCTTTGAATGTTGGTGCTCACCGTAAGAGGAGGAGCATCATCAACTTTACCTTTGTTCTTTGAGGAACTGGGATTTCTGGAAGAAGAGGTCATCGTTATCAGAAGAGAGAAAAGAATTTTTTTTCTGCAGAAGAAGATCAGAGAAAGTTAAAGACAAGCTCGAGTTAAGTAATGAGAGTTTGAGAAAGTTTGGAAAGTTATGAAGCGTAAATAAAGAAATTTGATGCGTATAAGTAAATGAATAGGCAGCTAAAAAGTGGCCATGATTACCTCGATAACCGGAAAAAGAGGTATTGAATCATGTGATTGTGTGTGTTTGTGGATTAAATGTGGAGAAACATACGTCTATCAACCGTCAGGAACTTTTCACAAGGGGTTAGACAATTTACAGCCAAAAAAGATATCTGTACAAACTTTTCGGTGAAACAAAGTTATGCCACCGGAAAGCTGGGGGACTATCTGTATATGATAAAATATGTTCATATTAAATGATCACATGAGAAAGAGACACGTGGAACCGAAGACAAAAGAAATTCAGGTCCAAAGAAACGATCTCGTTTGTTATCGGAGAGAATGATATTCATAAATGTGATGAAATGTGATGAAATAAATGACTGTCACCGATAGCATTTAATGAAGAATATTCTATAGAATTAAGTGCACGGACTTGTACAGAGAATATGACATTTACTGCCTACCGTTGCACATTCTTCAATGGCCTCATAATTGTCATTTAAGAGGGGCTTGATCCTAAGACCTTGTTCCCTAGGCACAACTATAAATAGTGAGCCCTACAGTCATTGTAAGGGACTCGAAATTTCTGGCAAACTAATATTACACAAATTTTAAAAGCTCAATTCTAATTTATCTTCTTGCTTATCAATATTGTTATTACTGCCCCGGAAACTCTTCTCCCAGAATCTAACTTTTCTCGATTTCAACGCTAAGTCTTATATTCTTGTCCAATTTATTTATTATTTTTAGATCAAATCGATTAACGTATCTGTAAATCATATATAAATTTAATTGTATTGTTTTAATGGTAAAAACTTCTCATGCAAAGATGATGTTTGCACCATTTATCACGAGAGAGGACACCCCTCTCATTGTACATTTTGGAGTCACAGCAAAAAAGACTCAGAATCATTTCATTTTATAATCAGGAAAAAAATTTCCTGATTTACCATTTTCGAAATGAAAGTGACCATTCTTTATTTTAATTTCAACATGTATGTTCTTTTGACCATTCTTCATTAAAGCTTAAAATCATAATTGAATTTAGCGTTAAAGACTTGCATCAGCCAAAGAGTTTGTTGAGAACAAGACTAACAAGCCAAAATGATTTTTTTTCTGTGAATAATAAACAACTGAAAAGCAGGGGCGGCTCGATATATTTTGTGGCCTAAAGCCAAATATGAATATGCTCTACTGAAAAAGGGGAGCCCCCTTGATCACCTGAAGAGATTTTTAGGCAGAATTGGCATAATTAGGCATTTTCTATAATGTCTATCTTAATTAAATATATTATTAAAGAAAAAAGAAGAAGAATTAAACCAAATAGCCATCCATTTAATCTCTTAAACTAAAACATATAGCTGGTGGACATATAATATATATATATGATTCATATATAATATGCATGTAATTATGTACTGTCAATGTATAATCTATGTATATCAGCTAGAAAAAGCAAACATTTCTATCTGACTATTTGTGTAACAATCTCAATACATCAAAAACTATTACTGAAATATGGGGCCCTCAAAAATTGGGGGCCTAAGGCATTTGCCTTAGTAGCTTGTGCATTAGATTCGACCCTGCTGAAAAGGAGCGTAAGAATTTCTTGATCTAGTATTAAATGTCTCTTAAGACGACCTCATGTGTTTGCTTGTAATGAAGGTCTGAATCTTAATCATTCAGACTTCAGATATTAAGTGCGTTTTTTTCTTTACAACCATTTAATGGGGTCTAAATAGGTATGTATAATTAAAATATATAACAAGGACTTAATTTCATTAAGATGTTATCATCCATATTCATTGCTAACTGCGGTCACCGCCGATCATTATCAATTACCATCACCACAACCGTATAGCCGCCACCACTTCCCCAATCACCATCATCCTCAACCAATATCACACACTCACCCACCTCAACCACTACCGCCAACCATCCCATTACCATCAATAACCATGCCAGCACCACACACCATTATAAACTGACACTATCTACCATCACCTTTATTAATCACAAATACAACCACCATTACCACCCACCATTATAAACTATCATCCCCCCTCCCCCCCCCCC
>MU692738.1:114166-154018 GCA_026770625.1 Nicotiana glauca
ATACACACATATATACATATATAAGATTAATTAGTATTTTATTAGAATTTATGTTTATTAATTTTTAAATAAAAATAAATTATATATATTCAAATGTTTTAAAAAAAAGTCTTAATGATTTAGTGTTCATTTCTTAAAACACATCTTTATATTCAAATGTGTATTCAGATTCAAATATCTTAATCTTAATATGCATCCTAATATTCAGATTCAAATGCCTTAATTTTTAAAAAAACAAATGAGGCAAATGGAGTACTAATATAAGCGAGATTTATTTGGTTTGGATTCTTTTAAAAGAAAAAACTTTTGGAAAAACAAAATCAAACGGGTCGAGTAATTGTATTTCGGAAAAAATAAAATTCTAGAGGTAGTCTTTTCTCTAAACTAACACGAATTCCATCGGAAAAATATTATCTAAAAAATCAATCCAAACACGCAAAGTAACTTCTTTTATTATGTTTCAAAAAATTCTTTAAAATAATATTTGACAAAGAAATTAAACCTAATTAATTAGATCTAAAGACCATTTTATAGGCTCTATTAGTTATTTTCTTGATTTTAAACACTTGGGTCGTTTTGTCAGCGACACGTACTTATACACTGTAATAGTTGATCGAAAATTCAAAATATACTGTATATCTTCCAGAAAATTCAAAACTTGAAAGCTGTGGCGGCTCTCCTGGCTGCTGCTGCCTCCTAAATTTACAGCTGACTCACTGGCAACCGAAAACATTTGAAAAAAGTAATTTGTGTGATCTGATAATTCAAGTAGACTGAAGATTACTGCTAAGACTTTTTTGTTTTTGTTCTTCTTCTTTCGAATTGATATGTGTTGGTTTTGTCAATTTTATTTTCCACTCCATCGAAAAAATTACCTCAAACTTTATCATACTACTGCTCAGGCTAATACGAATAAATTGTCCACATTGTCGCTACTGAAATTACGTATATTCCTCGACCTAATATAATTATGTAATTTTGTCTGAATCACTTATAAAAATTATATATTGGCACGCGACTATTGTTTGCTGAGAAAGTGAGCAACGATTTTAGTGTTCTCTTTCTTTAGTTTTTATTCTTCAGCTAGTAAAGTACCGCAACCCTGAGGGGTAGCTCAACTGGCACTGGCCTTGAGGACAAAGTCTCCAAGGACGTCAGTTCGAACCCCCGCAGGGCCACTGGAGGCATTACAAACCGGCCGCGTCTCCAGGGCCCCGTGGAACTAACCGGGCAGCCGCATTGAAACAGCGGGACCTGGTGGGTATAGCTAGTCGGGTTCGCGAAGCGATGCTCGGAAACCACGGTTATTAAAAAGAAAAAAATAGTAAAGTACCGCGCGGAAAACACTGAGAAAAAAATTATAATAAATTATTATCTTACTTGCGTGACAGAGTCATATTTTTGTATTTTAATCAACCGTAAATTCAAATCATTTGATCGACAATCGTTGATAATAAGGCAATTAAGATAGGAAAAGTCATTTTATCCACCCTAAATTGCTGTTAGATCTTGTGTCACGTGCAATGAGATTCAAATATAATTTAACTTACTATGATTAAGTGATTTAATTAAGTAAAAGTATGCAGTTATAATAATAATGATTAAGTAACATAAGTGTATGTGTAATCACATATAATGTATTTAGTAAATTTTTATAAACATTTGGTGCTAATAAGTTTTTACCCTAATATACATAGATGCAAAATACCAATAATATTATATTAAATGCTACTTTAATTGTAACGACCCGGCCGGTCGTTTCATGAGTTACCTCTCCGTTTCTTCCATTTCTGCTTCTTATTGTCTTGTTCAGCCGTATTATATGATAATGGGATGGTTGATCTTCAGAGAAGTTTTGAAAAGGAATGAGACACTTAGTCTCTTTTGAGTAAGCTTGGGTTGGAAAAGTCAACCGGATGATAACTTATGTGAAAGTGTGCTCGGATGTGAATTCCGATGGTTCAGATAGATTCGAGAGGTAATTTGAGACTTAGGAGCGTGATCGGAATGTGTTTTGGAGGTCCAGAGTAGATTAAGGATTGAATTAGCGAAATTAGAATTTTGGTGTTTTCCTGTTGATAGGTGAGATTTTGATATATGGGTCGGAAAGAAACTTCAGAAGTGGAAGTAGGTTCCTTGTGTCATATGTGATGTGTGTGTAGAATTTCAGATCATTCGGACGAGGTTTGATAGACTTTTTGGCCAAAAGCAGAATTCGGAAGTTTTGGGAACCTTAGGCTTGGATACGATGTTATTTTGTTGATTCGATGTTGTTTTGGGTGTTTCATATTGGTATAAGTTTTGATGGTGGAATATGACATGTTATTGCTTTTGGGTCGGTTCCGGGGGTCTCGGGGTTATTTCGGATGGTTGACGAGAATTTTGATGTTCGAAATTTGCAGCTGAAGCTACTGAATTACTGCCATAACCGCACTTGCGGATTGGGGACCGCAAGTGCGAGCCCGCAGAAACGAAAAAGTGGACGCAGATGCGGAATTGGGCGCGATGGTCTGGAGGCGCAGATGCACAAGTCTCAGTGCACCTGCAAGACCACAGGTGCAGAAGGATATGCGTAGGTTCGGTTCTAGGGGGTTTAAGTGAAAGCCGCATGAGCAGTTTGGTTTACCACAAAAGCGGTTGCACAACGGCGGAAAATGGACCACAGGTGCAAAAACTCTAGGCCAGAAAGTATATAAACCCTCCTTCATGATTTTCAGCCTTTCTTCACCATTTTTAAATCAAATTTGGAGCTTTTTGGGAGATTTTGAAAAGAGAATTCAAGGGAGCTTAATTGAGGTAAGATTATTCAACCTAAAACTCGTTTCTATGGTGTTATTTAATGGATTAGGCTTGTAATAAATGGAAAATGAGTGGTTGAAATTGAAGAACTAGGGCTTGCGATTGGAAACCTAAAATTATGGATTTGAGGGGTCATTCGTGGTTGGATTTTTGTAAATTTGGTATGCATGGACTCGTAGGAGGATAAGAAGTTTATTAATGTAATGTTTAGTGAATTTCGAGACGTGGACCCTGGGGTCGAGTTTGGTCAATCTCAGGATTTGTGTTGTAAATTGATTATTTCGTACGAGCTTCGTTCCCTTAGCGTATTTTGACGTCATAATTCTAATTTTGGATAGATTCGACACGTTGAGTCCGAGGCAAGAGGCAAAGGCATAGCGAGTTAGAGTTTGGACTGGATAGAGGTAAGTTATGATTGTAAATAGTGTCATGAGAGTATGAAACCCCGAATTTTACATCATGTGCTACTTCGAGATGACGCACACGCTATATGACGAGCGCGGGGTCGTGCACTATTAGGGATTATGACTTAGTCCATCCCATATGGCTGTTAAGTCGCATATTTTATTGAAAACTGTTTGTTATCATTATGTTTTGGAAAGTTTTATTATGTTTTAGACTGAATTCCATATATTTTGGACCCTTACAGGAGCTTGCTACTATTCCTCACTGTTTTGGATTTCGTTATACTCAATCATGCTTTATTCTACCGTTTTCACAACTCAGTCATCTTTACTTATTTTTGATATTGTAAATTATATTTGAGCTGAGTATCATATTTTACTGTTGCCGAGTGGCTTGTGAGATTTATGACTGAGTGAGGCCGAGGACCCGCGTTGTAAGGATACTATAGGATCGGGTTACGCTCCGTAATAATGTTATACGTATTCGTGATATGAGGCCGAAAGCCTGTTTGATTATGCAAGAGATAGCTTCTTATTGCGTTTGGGTTGTAAGGAGCCCCTCCAGGAGTTTCTACACCTTTAGTGAGCGCGGATACCCAGTGTGAGATGTGATATTACCCGAGGGGCAGTTGTTGGTCATGTTATTTCCCGAGGGACTGATACGAGTGATTGTGAAATAGCCCGAGGGGCTGGTTCTATTGGTATTGTTGCTCGAGTGGCTGATTTATGTTTCTATCTTTTTCTCCCTATTTTCGTCACCCATTTGAACTACTAAAAAATGTTATTTTAAAAGGTTTTTACTGAACTAAGGTGTTTTACGAGCTTTAACTGCTTTATTACATTGTACTGGTCTTATACTATTTTGTTGTAGCATTTTGTTATGCTTTACGTGTTTTGCTATCTTGTAGCTGCCTTTAATTTTATTATTTACTGAGTCGGCTTACTTACATTACTCCCTGCAGCCTGTGTGCAGATCCAGGAGTCTCTGGTCAGGTTAGTGAGTGTTGATGGTGAGGACACGAGTGACCGGTCAGGATGGATGACCACCAGTACCACCAACTATGGCTACTAGAGGCTGAGGACGCGGTCGAGGCCGTGGTAGGGGCAAAGTTGTAGCCCGCACCGCAGTTGGGGAAGCACGTGCAGATCCACCAGCCACCCCAGTTCAAGATCAGGCCCTATTTGTGGACACTCCAACAGCACCAGCTGTGCCTCTTGTGATTCCAGTCGTTTAGGAGGCCCTGGACAAGATTTTATCAGTATGCACTGGACTAATCAGGTGGTTTTAGCTACTACGTCGTAGCTATTTCTCAGTCGGGGGGAGGCACTCAAACTCCCGCCGCTCGCAAACCTGAGCAGGACGTGTAGGGACTTTAGACATCAAGGGCACATTCAGCAAAGCCAGTTGCAGCGGCTCAGGACTATGTAGCTCCTATTATGCCAGAGGACGAGCAGTGTAGTGCAGGCTCGAGAGGTTTGGTAGACTTTAACCTCTGACTTTCAGTGGTGTTGAGGGCGAGGATGCCTAGGGTTTTTTGGACATGTGTTGGAGGATTCTTCGTACAACAGGTATTATGAAGACCAGCGGGTACTTTTCCCTAGATGTAGGCATGTTGGCGCAGAACCCTTTCCTGGCAGCAGTTCTCCGTTCTCTTTTCGGAGAAGTATGCGCCACAATCTCATAGGGAGGAGCTGTGTATGCAGTTCGAGCAGTTACGACATAGTGATTTGACTGTGATGCAGTATGAGATGAGGTTCTCAGAGTTAGCTTGTCATGCGGTTTGGTTGGTCCTGACATATAGATAAAGGAGCAGGAGGTTCGTAGATGGCCTCACGTATCAGCTTCAGATTCTCAAGACTAGGGAGAGGGTGTCTGATGCAACTTTTGAGGAGGTTGTTGACATTGTTTGTGAGATTGAGTCAGTTCGTCGACATGAGCGATATGAGAGGGAGGCCAAGAGGCCTCGAGGATTTGGTAATCATGGTGGTGCCCCTTCGAGAGGTCAGTTTCAGCACGACAAAGACCGTCCATTTAGGCATGCTCAGTCAGCTCGCCCAGGTTATCGTGGGGCATCAACAGGTCATGGTTCTCAAAGTTCTTATAAGGGCCATTCATCACTCAGTCCCCTTCCAGCCCAGAGTTTGTCCCTTGCTCCATTAGTTCAGGGCTCTTCTGTGCCAGGTGCATCTAGTAGTCATTATAGTGCTAGGGGTTCCTTTCAATCCCCGTCTCCAACACTAGGGAGTTTTTATAAGTTTGGAGAGTTGTGTCACATGTGGAGGTAGTGTCCTCATCGTCTTGGAGGTTTATCTTAGACGAGGATTCAGCCATCGGCTTCAGCACCAGTTACTTCACAACTACCCACTTACCCAGCTAGGGGTAAAGGCTTGTCAGCTAGGGGTCTCCCGAGAGGGGGAGGTCAATCAGGTGGTGGTCAGGTCCATTTCTATACACTCCCAACTAGGTTTGATGTTATTGCTTCAGATGCTGTGATCACATGTATTGTCTTAGTCTTCCATAGTGATGCCTCTATGTTATTTGATCTCGTTTTCACTTTTTCATATGTGTCATCATATTTTGCTCATTATTTGGATACGCCATATGAGTATCTTGTTTCATCTATTCGTGTATATACTCTGATGGGCGATACTATTGTTATGGATCATGTGTACTGGTCATGTATGGTGACTATTGGGGGTCTGGAGACCCGAGTGGACCAGTTATTGCTTTGTATGGTGGACTTCGATATGATATTGAGCATGGATTGGCTATCTCCATGTCGCGCTATTTTGGACTGTCGTGCTAAGATAGTGACTTCGTCTATGCCGGGTGTGCAACGAATTGGGTGGATAGGTTCGACCGATTATGCTCCCAGTAGGGTGATTTCATTCATGGAGGCCCAGCATATGGTTGGGAAGGGTTGTCCTTCTTACTTATCCTTCGTGAGGGATGTTATTGTAGAGGCTCCCTGCATTTATTATGTTCCAGTTGTGAGGGATTTTCCTGATGTGTTTCTTCTAGACTTGTCGGGCATGCCACCGGATAGGATATTGATTTTGGTGTTGATATGGTGCTGGGAACTCAGCTAATTTTTATTCCGCCGTATCGTATAGCACCAGCGGAGTTAAAGGAGTTGAAGAAGAAACTTGAGTAACTCCTGGATAAGGGGTTCATTCGGCCTAGTGTGTCGTCGTGGGGTGTGCCTATCCTATTTGTGACAAAGAAGGATGGTACTATGAGGATATGTATTGATTACAGGCAGTTGAACAAGGTTACAATTAACAACAAGTATCCTTTGCCTCGCATTGATGATTTATTTGACCAGCTTTAGGGAGCGAGGGTGTTCTCCAAGATTGATCTCCATTCAAGTTCTAACCAGTTAAAGATCAGGGATTTAGATATTCTTAAGACGGTTTTAAGGGCCCGATATGGTTATTATGTGTTCCTGATGATGTCTTTTGGGCTGACCAATGCCCCGGCAGCATGCATGCATTTGATGAACAACATGTTTTGGCCTTATCTGGACTCGTTTGTCATAGTTTTCATTGATGATATTCTGGTATACTCGCGTAGTCAGGAGGAGCACGCGGAGAATTTGAGATCTGTGTTGCTTTCTTGAGCCAAGGGTCTCTTGGAAATAGCCTCTCTACCCTTCGGGGTAGGGGTAAGGTCTACGTGCATATTACCCTCCCCAAACCCCACTTATGGGATTATACTAGGCCATTGTTGTTGTTGCAGAGATTAAGTGAGGAGAAGCTTTATGTAAAGTTCTCCAAGTGTGAGTTTTGGCTCAGTTCAGTAGATTTCTTCGGGAACGTGGTGTCCGTGAGGGTATTCAGGTTGACCCAAAAAAGATAGAGGCGGTTTAGTGTTGGCCCAGACCGTCCTCAGCGATAGAGATTCGTAGCTTTCATGGTTTGGCGCATTATTACCGTCGGTTTGTTCAAAGATTCTCATCTATAGCATTACCCTTGACCAAGTTAACTCAAAAGGGTGCTCCTTTTATATGGTCGGATGAGTGTGAGGAGAGCTTTCAGAAGCTCAAGACTGCCTTGACCACAACTCTAGTGCTAGTTTATTTATCAGCTGCAGGTTCCTATACCATGTATGTGATGCTTCAAGAGTTGGTATTAGGTGTGTGTTGATGCAGGAGGGTAGAGTTATTGCTTGTGCTTCTCGTCAGTTGAATCCCCATGAGAAGAACTACCCTGTTCATGATTTAGAGTGGGTTGCCATTGTTCACGCATTGAAGATTTTGAGGCATTACTTGTATGATGTATCTTGGGAGGTGTTCACTGATCATCGTAGCCTCTAGCACTTGTTGAAGTAGAAAGATCTCAATTTGAGAAGCCGAGAAGGTTGGAGCTACTAAAGCACTATGATATCACTATCTTGTACAATCCGGGGAAGGCCAATGTGGTCGCCGATGCTTTAAGTAGGAAGGCGATGAGTATTGGGAGTTTGGTGTATATTCTAATTGGTGAGAGAACTATCGCAGTTGATGTTTAAGCCTTGGCCAATCAGTTCGTGAGGTAAGACATTTTGGAGCCCAGTTGGGTATTAGCTTATGTGATTTCTCGATCTTCCTTATTCGATCGTATCAGAGAGTTCAAATATGATGATCCTCATTTGCTTGTCCTTAAGGACAGAGTTCTGCACAATGATGTCGAGATATGACCATTGGTGATGATGTAGTGTTGAGGATGCAGGGCTAGATATAAGTGCCCAATGTAGATGTACTTTGGGAGTTGATTCTAGAGAAGGCTCATAGCTTGTGGTATTCTATTCATCCGGGTGTCGCGGAGATATATCAGGATCTGAGACAACATTATTTGTGGAGGAGAATGAAGAAGGACATTGTGGGATTTGTAGTTCAGTATTCTGAGCAGGTGAAATATTAGCATCAGAGACCGGGTGGCTTGCTTCAGCAAATGGATATTCCAGAGTGGAAGTGGGAGAAGATTACCATGGACTTTGTAGTTTGTCTCCCACGGACTTTAAAGAAGTTCGATGCTATTTGTGTGATTGTGGATTCGCTGACCAAGTCTACGCACTTTATTCCTATGAGTACTACCTATTGTTCAAAGCGGTTGGCAGAGATCTATATCTAGGAGATTGTTCACTTGCATGGTGTCCAATTTTCCATCATTTCAGATAGAGTTACTCAATTTACTTCAAAGTTTTGGTGGTCTGTGCAGTGAGAGTTGGGTACTCAGGTTGAGTTGAGCATATCTTTTCACCTTCAGACGGACGGGCAGTTCGACCACACTATTATGATATTGGAGGATATGTTACGCGCTGTGTCATTGATTTTGGAGGGCCATGTGATCATTTTCTAACAATCAAAGATTTTGCTTATAACAACAATTATCAGTCGAGTATTTAGATGGCTCGATATGAGGCTTTTTATGGGAGACAATGTAGATCTTCAGTCGGTTGGTTTGAGCCAGGTGAGGCTACGCTATTGCGTACAGACTAGGTACATGGTGCTTTGGACAAGGTGAAGGTGATTCAGGGGAGGCTTGGTACAGCACAGTCGAGACAAAAGAGTTTTACTGACAGGAAGGTTCGGTTGTGTCCTACACGGTTAGTGAGAAGATTATGTAGAAGGCTTCGCCCATGAAGGGTGTTATGTGATTTGGGAAGAAAGCTAAATTGAGTCCTCGGTTCATTGGGCCTTTTAAGGTACATCAGAGGATTGGGGAGATAGCTTATGAGCTCGCTTTGCCATCCAGCTTGTCGAGTGTGCATCCGGTATTTCTTATTTCTATGCTCCGTAAGTATATTGGCAATCCGTCTCATGTTTTGGATTTTAGCATAGTCCAGTTAGATGGTGATTTGACTTATGATGTGGAGCCAATGGCTATTTTGGAGTGTCGGGTTTGACAATTGAAGTCAAACGATATAGATTAAGTGAAAGTGCAATGGGGGGGTCGGCCCGTGGAGAAGGCTACTTGGGAGAGCGAGCGGGAGGTGCGAAGCAGATATCCTCTTCCATTTGAAGCTCCAGGTATGTTTCTTGACCCGTTTGAGGACGATTGTTTGTTTAAGAAGGGGAGCATGTAACGACCTGGCTGGTCATTTTATGATTTACCGCTCTCTTTCCCCATTTCTTCTTCTTATTGTCTTATTCGTCTGTATTATGTGATATCAAGATGGTTTGTTCGAGTCGGAGATGTTTCGGAAAGAATTGAGTCACTTAGACTTTATTGAGCAAGCTTAGGTTGGAAAAGTCAATCGAATTTTAACTTATATGAAAGAGAGCTTGGATGTGAAATCTGATGGTTCGTATAGCTTCGGGAGGTGATTTGGGATACAGGGGCATGATCGAAATGTGTTTTGGAGGTCCGAAATAGGATTCTAGAAGTGGCAGCAGATTCGTTGTGTCATATGTGATGTGTTGGAAAAATTTCAGGTCATTCGAACGAGGTTTGATGGATGATAACTAGGGATTCTATTTCATTTTACACTCCCTTTTACTTGAGTTTTGATTAAAAATGTATACAAATTCTCCCAAAGGCTTACATGTTGTACTTGTTTGTAGGGTTTGGTAAAAAAGGTGACAATTGGTCAAAAATCAGCTCAAAAGGAGTGAAACATGGACAAGTACCAAGAACAAGTCAAAGCACAGTGCAACAGACCCACCGTGGCCGCAACACATTTAGTGCGGTCCGCGATGAAGAGATTCAGAGAGGTGCAAATTTAGAGCTTAAAGTAGTGCGGTTCGCAGAGGTTTTCTCGTGGCCTCAAAAGCCTCTTTGCGGCCGCAATACATTTTATGCGGTGTGCAAACAGAGAGGTTCAGAGAGTTGGAAGTTTGAAGATAAAAACCAATGCGGTCTGTGGTCCTTTTTCTGCTGACCGCAATTAAAGCCACTGTGACTGCTGTGCATTTTATATGGCCTGCATTGGCCAGATTCAGAGAAGGTATAGTTACGCCAAGAAGCCTTATTGCGGTCAGTTGTGCATTTCTTGTGGACCGCAGTACCTCGTCGGGGGTTTTTTTGTCCAGAAAATTCAGCCTAGCGCAAATACTCTCTTTTCACATTTTTACGTTATCTTTTGTAATCTGACTTTTAAGAGAGCACGCGAATGGGTGTTTTTGACTATTTTGAGTAATTTTATACTGGGTTTATCATTGAATCTTCAATTATTAGCTTGTAATCAAATTATAAGGATTATTATTCATCTATTTATCAATTTTCTTCCACTATTATGAGTAGCTAGACCCATTAGCTGGTGTTATGGCTCAACCCTAGAGTGGTATTTGATGGATCTTTTGTTTTAAGACTTAGATATTTATGAGTGTTTGATATTTGGTCTTATTTCTATTTTCCATGTTGAATTAGTAGTTGCAAACACTGATTTGTGCCTTTTTAACTTAGGCTCTTCTTGAGAGAGAGAGTTTGAGTATAGGAAAATCAGTCCAATAAGGAATTGGGGTGTAATCAAGAGATCGATAGCCCCAATTAACGGGTTAAAGCTAGATATAGTAATACCCAACTTGAGCCTAAATTTCTTGCATAAATTTGACAACCAATTAGTCTTGAGAAAGTCAATTAGGGCAAAGTCACTTGAGCTACCGAGAGGTACATAGTGAGTAGTTCCGTGCATTGGCTATATCAAAATCCCAACGTAAAAACTTGGTCTTAGACTTTGGATACCATCAAGTATTCACCTAGGAGAGAGTCACTTCCCTAGTGCCTCTTTAACCATTTAGAAAACCTTTCAAGCATTTTACTCTTAGCTTAATTTAACATCTTATTAGCATAAAAATAGAAGTTATCCAAAGACCAACTATGATTGGAAGTGCACTTAAAAGTACTACGTATTGCCACTCTAGATAGGAAACAAAATCCCAACCAATTCTTTCTCTCTGTGGATTCGATCCCGACCATCTCAAGTAAAAGATGCTTCAACCACTCTTGGTAGTTTGTAGTGGTGTAGGGTTGGCCTCGATAATTTTTTGGTGCGGTTGCCGGGGAGCTAACGATTTTGACTATCTGGCTAAATAGTTTTGTGTATTATTTTTCTTTCCTTCTATGATAATAATCTGTATTTGACGTCAATTCAGGTACAAAATGGCGGCGAACAACAATAATGACCCTCTTGGAAATGTTACCGCGAGGGAGGACGTTGATGATGTCGAAGATGATGAGGTGCCTTTTGTACCTCAAGGACAACGGAGAGGCCGCCAGGCAAATGCCAATGATAATATTCCAGACCCTCCTCCACCACCTCCAAGAGTGCCCCGTCGAGTGCTTCCTAAAAAAGATAAGCTAGTGCGATTGTCGCTTATGAGCTTGCTTTGCCAACCATCTTATCGAGTGTGCATCCGGTATTTTATATTTCTATGCTCCGTATGTATATTGGCGATCCGTCCCATGTTTTAGATTTCATCTCAGTCCAGGTAGATGGTGATTTGACTTATTATGTGGAGCCAATTGCTATTTTGGAGCCTCAGGTTCGAAAATTGAGGTAAAAGGATATAGCTTAAGTGAAAGTGCAGTAGAGGGGTCGACCCGTGGGGAAGGCTACTTGGCAGACCGAGCGGGAGATGTGAAGTAGATATCCTCACCTATTTGAGGATTCAGGTATGTTTCTTGACCCGTTCGAGGATGATTGTTTGTTTAAGAGGGGGAGCATGTAACGACCTGGCTGGTAGTTTTATGAGTTGCCGCTCTATTTCCCCATTTCAACTTCTTATAGTCTTATTCAGCTATATTATGTGATATTAGGATGGTTCGTTTGGATCGGAGAGTTTCATGGGGAGACTCAACTATATCAGCAGGTTTGTAGCTCAGTCCACTGTCATTTGTGAACCGACCTTTAAAATGTTGAAGAAGGACGCCACTACCAAATGAACTGATGATTGCTAGAAAGCCTTCAACAGAATCAAGAAATACCTGTCAATGCCGCTAGTTTTGGTTCCGCCCGAACTAGGTAGACCTCTATTGATCTACCTTTCAGTATTGGATGGGGCATTCAGTTGTGTTTTGGGACAATATGATGAAAAAGGGAGAAATGAGCATGCCATCTACTATCGCAGCAAGAAGTTCACCCAATACGAGGCCCGGTATTCCCTATTAGAACACACCTGTTGTGCTCTAACTTGGGTATCTCAGAAGTTGAGTCATTATTTCTGTGCCTATACCACTTACCTCATATCAAGAAAGGATCTGCTAAAATATATCTTTCAGAAGCCCATGCCCACCGGCAAATTAGCCAAATGGCAAATCCTGCTGAGCAAATTCGACATTGTCTACGTATCTCAAAAGGCAATCAAAGGACATGCCTTGGCAAATCATTTTGCTCATACATCAGGTCTGAGAAGAATGGGAAACCAAGAACTCCATGATACTCCCTTATATGCATCTTGTACAAGAGTTGAGGAAGAGGTTCACAAAGACAGAATTTCAGCATGTCCCTAGAGCCCAGAATGAGTTTGTCGACGCATTGGCTACTCCATCGTCTATGATTTAGCATCCAGATAAGAACTTCATAGATCATAATCTAATAAATATTCATGACCAACCAGCTTATTGTGCTCATGTCGAGGAAGAAGCAGATGGAAAACCATGGTTCCATGACATCAAGGAGAATTTGAGAATGGGAGGATATCCGGAACATGCAAATGCTACTCAGAAATGCACACTTTAGAAGTTATCTAACAACTTCTTTCTCAGTGGAGGAGTATTGTACAGGAGGACTCCCGATTTGGGATTACTAAGGTGTGTCTAAGAAAAGGAAGCATCTAGGATATTATAAGAAGTTCATGCAAGGACCTGCGGTCCACATATGAATGGTTTTTCCTAGAAAAGAAGATACTCACAGTGGGATATTATTGGATGACTATGGAATTAGAGTACATCCAATATGTCAAAAGTGACATCGCTTCAAGATACATGCAGACATGATAAAAGTGCCTCCAAACGAGCTTACTACAACAAGCTCGCCATGATCGTTCCCCGCTTGGGGAATGGATGTTATCGGGCCTATCGAGCCCGCCGCATCAAACGGGCACAGGTTCATTCTAGTGGCAATTGATTATTTCACCAAATGAGTTGAGGACGCATCATGCAAGGCAGTGAATAAGAAGGTTGTGGTAGACTTTGCCCGGGACCGCATTGTTTGTCGGTTCGGAATTCAGGAGTTGATCATTACTGACAACGGTTCCAATCTCAATAGTGATTTGACGAAAGCGATGTGTGAGACATTCAAGATCAAACACAAAAACTCTACATCCTATAGACCCCATATTAATGGAGTTGTAGAAGCGGCCATGTCACGCCCCAAAAACCAAGGAGCGCGACCGGTGCTCAACTGAGAGAACCCGACTGAGCAAGCCTGCTAAGTTTCATTCTTCCCAAACCGATTTATGAATAAATAGGAGATGGACTCCGTTAATCATACTTAGAAAGTGTTTTATTAACAACTTCCATTTCATGTAAATTAGCAGCTTAAATCATAAATATCAAAATATTACAAAAGTTATAAATCTTTGCCGAACATCAACATTCTTACTTTAATTCCAATACCCGATACTACCGACAACTTGTCTATGGAGCCTCTAAACATAACTGAAGAGTAATGTAATATAGGGATGCCGGTAACAAGGCTCCGGCTATACCTTAAACAAATACCACAACATGACTCCGAAATAAAAAGAAAATGGCATGAGACACACAGGGCCCCGAGAGGAAAGGGGCTCACCAATACAGCTGATAGAAAATGAAGGGGAGCTACGGTCGGTGGACTGGAGTACTTGCTATTGATCCACCTACAATCATAACAAGAATGTAGCGCCCCCAGCAAAAGGGACGTCAGTACATTTGAATTGTACTGGTATGCATGAACAAACCTTGCCCTAAGTAAACTCAAACCATACACAAGTAACAAATAGTAATAGATTCAACAATCAAATACACATGAAAGGAAACAATCAAACCAAACAAGTTTACAATCTCTCCATTTCCCCTTTTCAACATTTTCACATCAATGATTTCACAACTTTTTCATGTTTCCATTTTAATAGTGATTTCGATCACAACTCAAACCATACACAAGTAACAAATAGTAATGGAATCAACAATCAAATACACATGAAAAGAAACAATCAAACCAAACAAGTTTACAATCTCTCCATTTCCCCTTTTTAACATTTTCACATCAATGATTTCACAACATTCTCATATTTTCATTTCAATAGTGATTTAGATCACTTTCCACCCTTATTACTTCAGCCACCCTTATCACCCCAACCCACAATTTATCATTTTGTGTTGCAGCGCACAACCCGATGTAAGGCCCCGTAAAATCCCTACTCGAAAACGTTGATCTCGTGGTGCCAAATAGGAGCATGTGTTAGCAATTCACAAATATACCTCGTGGCGATCTTGCTCGCCGCGGTGCGAAACTTTTTGGATTTCATAATGCATTAAAAATTCAAGAATAAGTTTCCAAAAAAAATGCAACAAATGCGGTCCAGAATGAGGCCGCAAATTAGGTATGCGGACCGCATATCTGCCGCGAAGTAAGTCAGAATGTTGGTTAAAATTGAAGTCAGCTATGCGGTCGAAATGTGGTCGCATAATCGAAATGCAGACCGCATAGTCGTCGCATATTTTCCTTTGAATTTTGCAAGGGTCAGTTCTGCGGTGCACTTTGCATCCACAGAACGTGAATGCGAACCGCATTCCTGCCGCAGACTCAGTCAGAGTGTCCATTTTCTAGGGAGAATTTTGTGGTCCATTATGCGGACCGCATGTTTACTCTGCGATCACAAATGCGATCGCATATTTGACTCGGGGCTCCAATTTTCTAATTTTTAACCCGACCTCCATATCGATATATCTGGTGTTATAGCTCATTTTAAGCATTCTTCTGAGCATTTCTAGAGGGAGAGAGAGGGTTTTTAGAGAGGGAAAGTCTCCTCACCAACTTACTCCATAAGATATGGCTAAATCCTTGAAGAAAATCAAGTGTAGACCCCTAGACCTTCATCTCAAGAGGTAATACTTCATCACCCCAACTCTTATTTGTTTTATTCTCAGATATAAGGGGTCACTAATGAGGTTATTCATGGGTATAACAATGGATTCCTTGCATTCATATCAAACCTTAGAGTAGTGGGAGGTGGTGAATTAAAGAGGGGTACAAAATGATATTAATTGCTCTCAAAAAGGGACCTAAGATCACATTGCACCTCTAGGGTTTGTCAATATGCTTGAACCAAGCTAGAGTCTCAATCTCATCTCTAATTCTCGATTTAATTTTTAATTCTTACTCAATAGATCGAAGAGCTAAGAGTTCCGAAAATTTGTAAAAGAGTAAGGAAGGCTTTATTGAGGTATGCATGGCTAAAACCCCCCTTTTTATTAGAAACTGAGCTCCGTTGTCATTTAGGAAAGTATGGTAAAAGTTGAATTGGCTAGTGTATTGATTGTTATTACACGTTAATTTATTTGTATATATCTATATATATTCGTGAAAGATGTGCCTCAATGTGAATAATGTACCAATCTTACTAATTAGGGAATGATGAAAAAGAACAGTTATGTGTTAAAATACTTGGGCCATAAGCCAACATCGAAACAAAGAATTATTTATGCTAGCTATGTGCTCACTTACCTGTGATTGCAAGTTGAATTATCTTTGGTATATGTGTCTATGATCACAACTTGTAAAACGAATATTGAAAATGGAAAACGATGAGATAATGGTGGCCATGAGTGCCCAGGAATTGTTATGATATGTGTGGAATAAAGATTTAAAGGTGTTGACTAATGAGAATGGAGTAATGCCTCCAATGAGGTGACCTAGCCGATCGGGTCGTGATCGGACACCATGCCGCACACATGGTGGTAATGTGCTGATATTGAATTCCGACTAAGGGAAAAGAAATATTGATTGAGAGTAATGCCTCCAATGAGGTGACCTAGCCGGTCGGGTCGTGACCGGACTCCGCTCGAGATGGCAGTCGTAAAAATGTGACAGAAATGCCCTAATCTATGTTTTGGAAATTGTATGAAAGATTATATGAATTGCATCTTTGATTTACCCATGTTATTTACTTGTACCTGTTTGATTCTTTCTAGTAAAATGGTGTTTAGTTATACATACCAGTACAATTCAAATGTACTGACGTCCCTTTTGCCGGGGGCGCTACATTCGTGTTATGATTGTAGGTGGTTTTATAGCAGGCACTCCAGTCCACCGGCAGTAGCACCTCCTTCACTTTCCATCAGCTGTGTTGGTGAGCCCCTTTCCCCTTGGGGCCCTGTGCGGCTTATGCCGCTGTTCTTCACGAAGTCTTATTTTTGTAATTGTGTAAGGTATAGACGGAGCCTGGTTGCCGGCATTTCTATACTATTCTTCAGTTATATTTAGAGACTCCGTAGACAGGTTATGGGTTGTGTTGGGTATTGGAATTAAGATTGAAATATTGGTATTTGGCAACGATTTACAAACTTGTAATATTTTGACAATTGTAATTTAAGCTGCTAATGGAAATGAAATGGAATTGTTAATAAAATACATACTAAGTATTTTTAATGGAGTCCATCTCTTATTTAATTATGAGTTGGGTTGGGTAGTATGTATGAAACCTGCCAGGCTTGCTCAGTCGGGTTTACTCGGTTGAGCGCCGGCCGCACTCCTCGAATTTTGGGGCATGACACCCGATATCACCGGACAACCACATTTCACAAATAATACAACAACCACAACAATTCAGAAGGAACAACAACAACACCAATTCTCATGAACTACTACAACAATTCTCAAGGAATAACAACAACATTTCACAAAGAATTTCCATTACCATCATTACCATTTCCATCATATACAACAGCCCAATGTACAATTTAAGTCATAATGATAATTGTCCACGACAAGACACATATTATATTACCACAGTTGTTTCAATTGCATCAATTACAATTTCTTTCCATCTTTTGTTACACATCTCTTACCACACCAACACATTCACACCCACACATTTGGTTTGTTTCCATTTACTTGCACCATCATATCGGAAGACTTACCCAACAACATTCAAGACACATTAATCACAAGAATTTACAAATAGTCCACGTAAGTAAACACATACCAACTACCCGTACACCAAACAAGGGGACTTTACAAAGGTTAAAGGTAGCCATACATACCTCGTTTAAGCTTTCCTTAAGTTACTACGACGTTTCAAAAATTCTAGCAATCCCAATCTACTTGAGACATAACAAAATAGAACACAAATTAGGAAGATATTCATGGTTTCAGCTCATTTGAGCATTTTATGAAATACCAGTTGAGCATCTTGATTTTAATCTCTTTTTCAAGACTTCCTTCATTCCCCAACCCCATATTTATTTATTTATATACATCAATCTTCCCACAAACCTAATTTGTACATGCATGTATACATAATACTATTACCCCAAGAATCATACCTCAATAACCCATCTCACAATCTCTACAATACCAACACAACCTAGGTTAGGTACCTATGGCTTCCAATCACTATCCCATGAGTTACAACACTTAATCCATACTCATATTTCCATAATAACTCCATATATGTAAGTCTAAGGTGTGGGATTTACCTTTTTGGAAGAAATCTTGCAAAACCCTTCTTTGGGTTCTTGAAGGAATTTCCTGAAAAAATCTATGTGTTTATGTGAAGATTTCATCAATATTAGTGTATAAATGATAGAATTTCACACCAAGATCTTAAGGATTACTTACCTTGAATATGGGAGGGGTTGGAGGTCTTGGGAGGATAAAGAAATCTTGCCAAATTTGAGCTTGAATGACAAAAATAAAGAAATGGTGATACCCCATTCGGTTTTTACACTGAACAGGGGTATTTTAGACATCTCAGACATTCCCCTGCGGTCCGCGGCATTCCACCGCATTCCAACCTGCGGTTCCGGGCAGTAAGCCCCGCGGTCAACCTCGCGGCCGCGCGCCTGGGCGCGCTGGTGACACATGTCTGGTAAAATGGTCATAACTTTCTGTATACACTTCCAAATGACGAACAGTTTGTTGCTTTGGAAACTAGAATCAAAGGGATTTAATTTTATATGTTGTGCATCACACAAATCCTTAAATAACGAGATATAGGATTGTTCAAAGTGAGTTATTGTGCGCACTCATTTACAAATTTCGTCTAATATGAAATTTTCCAACTTGGCTTAGACTTAGGCCTCTCCGTGGACCCCAATTCACTTCTAATATGAATCATACGTTTATTAACATATCCAATTGATATCCATTATATCATGAATCATCATTTTCACACAAAATAAAATAATTAGCCTACCTTGGCACGTCGAAATCTTAAATTACTTGGAAAAAAATTTTCCGGGGCCTTACAGGCCAACAAGAATATAAAGAAGATACTAAGGAAAATGATAGAAAGGCATAAATAGTGGCACAAAAACCTATCATTTGCTTTATTGGGATACCGCACCACAATCCCCAAATCAATCAGGGCAACTCCATATATGTTGGTTTATGGTACAGAAGCGGTCATTCCCACCGAGGTAGAAATTCCCTCCTTTAGGATTATGCAAGAAGTAGAACTTGACGATGTAGAATGGGTAAAAAGTCACTACAAGCAGCTAGCTCTTATATATGGGAAGAGAATGAATGCAGTTTGCCATGGTCAATTGTTTCAGAACAGAATGTCCAGAGCCTTCAACAAAAGAGTCAAGCCAAGACAGATTACACCGGGGCAGCTGGTGTTAAAGAAAATCTTTGTGAATCAAGATGAATCCAAAGGGAAGTTCTCTCCCAACTGGCAAGGTCCATACATGGTTCACCGGGTTCTAACTGGAAAATCCCTCAAAATTGCAGAAATGGATGAAGAAGTCTGGCCAAAACTGATAAATTCAGATGTAGTGAAGCGATACTATGTGTAACAATTATGATTTCTTTATAATGTAATTTGAACTACGTCTGACTTGATTCCCGTTTGAGAGGGGATACGTAGGCATCCTTATGGGTTTGGTCACAATTCAATAAAATTTTTATTTCCCTCGCTGTTGGAAACTGGGGCAGAATTCTGAGGAGGACCCTCAAAATTCCGAAGTTGATCTTTATCCATTCACCAACACGTAGCTGTCAGAAGCACCAACCCAGTAAACTAGGGCAGAATTTTGAGGAGGACCCTCAAAATTCTAAAGCGAGAGAGGTTGCAATGTCTTGAACCGCATCGCAGTCGTTGGTTCATCTAAAAGAAAACTATTTTTACTTCTATTTTACGTTACATTTTTAATCATGCATGACTATTATAAAAATTTCTTTGTTTAGCAATACTACCTCAATGATACACAACACCGAGCAGGACATGCGAAGTCCACGGAAAGACGAAGTAACCTCCCACCTTTTTACAAAACTTATGATTTTTCTTTGGATGCAGGACCCAAGACAAATCATCAGATACGATTACACACTCACACTCTTTCAGGAATACAACTCTTAGAATTATCGCCTATTTACAATTGCTATCAGTACACGACATCCCAACAGCCACAATATAGCAATTGACTATCAGTTATAAAGCTATCAGCTAAGATATTTTACCCTCACTTGCCTTTTACATTTCCCGCATCGCATAAGGCTACCTTTCTGCCTTCCGAGACTAAGCATTGTCACGATCTGCATTCCCTACATTGTATAAGGCTACCTTTCTACCTTCCGAGACTAAGCATTGTCTCCATTTGCATTTCCCTGCATTGTATAAGGCTACCTTTCTGCCTTCCGAGACTAAGTGTTGTCTCAATCTGCATTTCCCTGCATTGTATAAGGCTACCTTTCTGCCTTCCGAGACTAAGCATTTTCTCCATTTGCATTTCCCTGCATTGCATAAGGCTACCTTTCTGCCTTCCGAGACTAAGCATTGTCTCTATCTCCATTTCCTGCATTGCATAATGCTACCTTTCTTCCTTCTGAGACTAAGCATTGTCTCCATCTGTATTTCTCTGGATTGCATAAGGCTACCTTTCTGCTTTTCGAGACTAAGCGTTGTCTCCATCTGCATTTCTCTGCATTGCATAAGGCTACCTTTCTGCCTTCCTAGACTAAGCATTGTCTCTATTTGCATTTCCCTGCATTGCAGAAGGCTGCCTTTCTACCTTCCGAGACTAAGTATTGTTTCCATATGCATTTCTCTGCATTGTATAAGGCTACCTATCTGCCTTACGAGACTAAGTGTTGTCTCAATCTGCATTTCTCTGCATTTCTCAAGGCTATCTTTCCGCCCTTCGTGACTAAACATTGTCTCCGTCTTGCAAGGCCGAAACATCGCCACTTTATTTTCTTGCCTTGTTGAAAGATCGCCACTTCATTAGTATTCTCACATGGCTGAAATATCACCGCTTTTATTTACGTCTTGCATCGGCTAAAAGACTGCCACCTTCTGCATTTCATGGGCTAAAAGATCGCCACTTATATTTTACACTTAGCATCGACTAAAATATCACTATTTTTATTTAAGTCTTTACGTCGGATGAAATATTGCCGCTTTTTTTAAATCTCGCATCGGTTGAAATATTGCCATCTTGTTTAAATCTTTACGTCGGATGAAATATCGCCACTTCATTTAGATCTCGCATCAGCTAAAAAATTGCCATCTATATTTAGACTTCACATCGGCTGAAATATCGCCATTTTAATTTTAAGTCTTGCATCGGCTGAAAGATCGCCACCTTCTGTATTTCATGGGTGAAAGATCACCAAGTTGTCAGAAGGGAAGGCGTCATTATTCGGAGGCACAATTTGCAAAGCTCGAGAATGCCATGCCATGGCCTGAGGACCCCATTTTATCTTTTGCATATCATTATTCAAAGACATCATTATTCAAAGGCATCATGGTTCGAAGGCATCATTCTCATAGCCCAAGAACATCATTTCATAGCTTGCGAATCCTTTATTATACACTTCATGGCCCAGGACATCATCCTAACCGTCCAAAGACAACATTCATGGTTCAATGGGAACTTGCATCATGTTTAAATTTACGCACAATATATATTTTTATTGCTCACTTGCAGGTACACCGGCTATCAACAGCCGTCTCAGCAGGAGCAATCCCACTCCTGCAGCCTATCAGACTTTAACTACCTTTCTCAACCTAAACATCACGTCCGTTCCTTTCGAAAATCTCCATCGCTATATTTCGTCAATGGATCCTGAACTACATATGGCCTGATTTCTATAAAACCAGGGATATGTAGGTAGCTCAAGAGCCAGAGCTCGGTCAAAACTTTGCAAATTGTTTCTTTCGGTCAAAATTGGCCATTATATGTTTACCCGACAATTCTTTCATCCTTCTCGGGTAAAGAAGGGCAGCTGTTGATAACTAATTTTTTTCCTATGCATTTTTATAATCAAAATAGCATGTGTATACATATATATGCATGCCCAAGAGTTTTGGTATTTTTTCCTAATTTTTAAAGATTTTTAAATCAATTTATTATCGATTTTAGCAGTACAAAATCAATAATAATTCCCAAAATCATCAATTTTGGTGAATAACTTATTCTATTTCTCATATTTATACCAAGATACAATTAAGGTAATTTTCGCATATTTTTTATAAATTTATTTGATATTTTAAAGCTAAATTGCATAAAGTTGGAATTATAGCCTATGTTTCGATTAATAGCTTTTTACAATTATGAAATCATTTTCAGATTTTTAGAATAATATTTATACGTTATTAATTAGTTCAATGCTTGTAATTTATTTTTAAAATTGTTCTGACTAATTTATATAAATTAAAAAGAGAGAAATTAGCTATTTAACACATAGCCATTGTCATTTCAATTTTAGCCCTTACCCAAACTCAGGTTCTTGAAAGTCAAACCTCTTCCTGGTGTCCTAATGCACTTTAATCATTAGATGGCAACTCTTCAACTCCAAAAACCCAAGTCCCAAAAGGGAACGAGTTGTCCTCCCAAATGTCATAAATCCGATTTCGCGAGAAAAAGGGGTGTCGACAATAATATGCTCAAATGAGCTAGAATTCTAATCTTTTCCATAATTTTTGGTTCAACTTGTAATTCTTGTACAATAGATCGAAGAGCTAAGAGTTCCAAAATTTTATAAGGATTAAGGGAAGCCATATTGAGCTATGTATGGCTAAAACCCTGTGTTTTAGAAATTGAGCTTCATTAGTGCTTGTGTAAATATGGTAAGGTTAAAGTTTGGATTCTTGCGTTAATTATTATTCTACATGAATTGATGTTGTAATTTTATATGTGTGAAAGATGTGGTGTCATAACGTAATCAATGTGCTATCTCGATAACTGGAAAGGGGCAAGAGGTATGAATCCTGTATTGAAATGCTTAGACTTTAATTTAGACTGAAATTGTGTTGTTGTGCCATCTAGTGGGAATCTTATTTATGCTTACGATTTAAATAGCCATTGTGTGCACCTACTATTCTAAATGGTAAAGCTAATATTGAAATTGCGAATAATGTAAAATGTGGCCTAGCGCCAAAAATGATGTGATAAGTTGTGGCCCCAAGCACTTATGAAATAATATATGTGAAACGAAATGACTAATGGGAAAGGAATAATGCCGTGGTAAGGCGGCCTAGCCGATCGGGCTGTGATCAGATGCCATGCCGCGCACATGGTGGTATTATGCTAAAATTGAATTTCGGAAAAAGGGAGAAAGAGATTGTGATTGAAGTGGATGCATCAAATGAGGCAACCTAGCCAATCGAGTCGAGATCAAACTATCAAGATAGCGGTGGTATTGTGAGCAATGATGAATAATGTGAAATGCCCCAAACTAAAAACTACGGAAAAAATGATGTGAAAGTTGTATGATTCCTTTATTTGATAGTGTTGTTATAGTTTAAAGCTTCTGGGTTATACATGTGATTTCTTATTCTTGTATGAAAGTTCTTTCAAATTAGATGGTGTTTAGTTATACATACTAGTACTATTCCATAGTACTAACATCCCTTTTTCTAGGGACGCTACATTTTTAAATGAATGTATGTGGCTCTATAGCGGATAGTGCTTATCGTGCGTAGCAGAGTGTCCTCACCCCAAAGTGTTGGTAAGCCCTTTTTTCCTTCATGGCGTTATGATGTACTTCTTTGTTGTAGACTTCTAATTTTGAGGTATAGCCGGGGCCTAATTGCTGGCATTGTGATATTCGTCTTTTGTATCCGTAGAGGCTCCTTAGACGTTATGTGGGTTATGGTGGTCGGGTTAATGATCTATGTTAAAACTCTATCCTCTAGTTCGTCTACAATATGACTCTATAAAATCTTGGAAGCTTAACTACGATTTAAGGTTGTGATATAAAAAATAAGCTAACTATGTTGAATGCTTAATGTTTGCTATTGTCTAATTATTCGAAAACCGGATTCCTTAATCATCTTGAGTGGGATAGAAAGCGTCAATAAGGCTTTCTCAGTTCACTCGATTGAGTGCCGGTCGCGCCTCCCGATGTTGGGGCATGAAAAAATATGGTATTAGAGCCTAAAGTTTTAAAGTGTTCTAGGATGTCTCGGAGCCGCGTCTAGTAGATTCTTTTTTATCGATGTGAAGTCTACCATATCTATAAGTTTGAGGCTGCTTGGGCATTAGGAATAACACCCTTCTTTGATATTGAATTGTGCGGCAATTGTGAGAATTGGCAAAGAAGCCAATGCTACCTCAAGAGTGGCTGATGAGTCATTGCTTGATGTTGCGGGTGAGGGTAGTCTCCCTACTAACACCATGCCTGGTTTATCTATTCTGGAGCAGACTACCCCAATTCCTACTCCTGCGGAGGGTGCAACTCTCCCTCCCATTGGTACTCCAGTTTCGCCTCCAGCTCGAGCCTCTTGTTTTTGTATTTCGGATGGGGATCTTAGGAGAGCTATTCATATGTTGACTCAGCTAGTGGACTGTCAGGGCCAGAAGTCAAATGTTTCACCCAGTTCATCTAGCTAGCAATGGGGTTCCACCAGTTCCAGGGTGAACCAATTTCTTCAGTTAGACCCTTTAGTGTTTACGGGTGCCAATCTAGAAAAGGACCCTCAGGATTTTATTAATGAGATGCATAAGACCCTCAGGGTTATGCATGAAACTGAAAGATAAAGAGTAGAGTTAGCTGTATACCATTTGAAACAGACGGCGTATTCGTGGTTTGAGTTGTGGGAAGATTCCCGTGAGGAGGGGAGCCCTCCGGCGAGGTGGAGCAAGTTTGTCGATGCATTTATAGACCATTTCCTGCCTGCCGAGACAAAGACAGCCCATGCAACTGAGTTTAAAAATCTGAAGCAGGGTAGAAAAAGTGTATGGGAGTACCATATGGAGTTTTCTCGCCTGTCCAGATATGCTATTCACATGTTGAACACAATAGAATGCTAGGGTGCGCCGGTTTGTTCAAGGGCTTAATCCTTTACTATTAATAAGGATTCTACAACTGCATTGAATTATGGTAAGATGGTAGCATTTGATCAGGCCATAGAGAATAGTAAACTGAAGAACATAATGGATAGAGAGGGTAGCAGAAAGACCCGGCCTGCGGGCAACATGGGCGAGTCTCTAGTGGGGGAAGATCAGTTTTTTAGGGAGGATCAACTCAGTCATCCCAGCCTGTTGTTCAGTCTTCAGGCAGTGCACCACCATAGGGCCCATCCAGTAGTAGCAGCAGAGTCATTTCAGGCCCAGTCAGGGCAATAGGGGATCCCACCAGCGGGGTCGGTCAGGCGAGAGATCCCAACAGCAGGAGAGGTCCCCATGCCCTAAGTGCGGGAAGATGCACTCAAGGATTTGCTACATCGAGTCACCCATATGTTATGGATGTGGGATGAGGGGTCATATTCAGAGGCATTTTCATGTATCCCACCAGAGAGCAAGTAGGGGCATGGTATAACCAGCCAGCCCAGCAGTTGCTACATCTTCAGCCCCCTCTCCAGCTCGAGGTACCCTAGCACCCACGGGGCGTGGTGCAACAAGGGGTAGTGCGTAGAGTTCGGGAGGACCCAACCAGTTCTATGATATGAGTGGTCGCCACAATGTAGAGGCTTCTCCAGATGTTGTTACAGGTGTTCTGACTGTCCAATATCATGATATGTATGTACTTATTGACCCCGGTTCCACCCTGTCCTATGCTACCCCTTTTGTTGCTATGGAATTCGGGATAGAACCAAAACAGCTTCATGAACCATTCTCGGTATCTACTCCGGTTGGTGAGTCAATTTTGGCTACTCGAGTTTATAGAAGTTGTGTTTTCACGGTGCGTAGTAGGGGTACCATTGTTGATCTTATTGAATTGGGGATGATTGATTTAGATGTAATAATGGGGATAGATTGGCTTTATTCATGTTTTCCAAGCTTGACTGTCGAACTAGAACTGTGAGGCTTGTGTTTCCTAATGAGCCCATTGTTTAATAGAAATGAGATAATGTAGTGCCTAAAAGTCAGGTTATTTCTTACCTTAAGGCCACAAGGATGATAAAAAGGGGTCCATCTGCAATTTAGTTCGGGTTATGGACACCGTTGTCGAGGCACTTAGCCTTTGTTCTATGCTAGTTGTGAATGAATTTCCGGATGTCTTTCTAGATGAGCTTCCTGGGATTCCACCTGACAGGGAGATTGATTTTAGGATCGATGTGATGCCAGGCACGTATCCTATATCAATTCAGCATTACAGAATGGCACCAGTAGAATTGAAGGATCTAAAGGAAAAATTGAAGGATTTGTTAGAAAAAGGTTTCATCCGGCCAAATGTGTCACCATGGGGCGCACCGGTTTTTTTTGTAAGGAAGAAAGATGGGTTGTTGAGAATGTGTATTGGCTAGTGGTAGCTTAACAAAGTCACCATAAGAAATAAATACCCTCTACTCAGAATGGATGACTTGTTTGACCAATTGCAAGGTGTTTTGTGTTTTTCAAAGATTGATTTGCCGTCCGAGTATCATTAATTAAAGATAAAGGAGCAGGATATTCGAAAAATAGCTTTCAGAACTCCGTGTGGGCACTTTCAATTTTTGATGATGTCCTTTAAGCTAACAAATGCCCTGGCAGCGTTCATGGATCTTATGAATTGAGTCATCAAACCTTTTCTAGAATCCTTTGTAATAGTGTTCATTGAAAATATTCTTGTGCATTCCCAAAGTCGAGAGGATCATGCTAATCTTCCCAGGGCAGTTTTGTAGACTCTTCAGCAGCATCGATTGTATGCGAAATTTTTTAAATGTGGATTTTGGCTTGAATCTGTCGTGTTCTTGGGTAATGTCGTTTGCAGGGAAGGGATTATGGTTTATCCTCAAAAGGTTGCAGCAGTGAAAAATTGGCCTAGACATACCACTCCAATAGAGATTCGTAGTTTCCTGGTTTTGGCCGAGTGCTATAGAATATTTGTGGAGGGGTTTCTACTCTTGCCTCTCTATTGACTAAATTGACCTAGAATGCCGTTAAGTTCCAGCAGACAGTAGCTTGTAAGAAGATCTTCCAAGAATTGAAATTAAAATTGACTTCATCACCGGTATTAACCCTGCCAGACGGTATAATGGAATTTGTGGTGTATTGCGATGCTTCAAGGATCGGGCTTGGGTGTGTGTTAATGCAACATGGCAAGGTTATAGCCTACGCTTCTAAGCAACACAAGAGTCATGAAAAGAACTATTCGACCCATGACTTAGAGCTTGCAGCAGTGGTGCTTACGCTAAAGATTTGGTGACATTATCTATATGGGGTCCATATAAATGTGTTCACGGACCACAAGAGCCTTCAATATATTTTGAAATAGAATGAGTTGAATCTGAGGTAGAGAAGATGGTTGGAGTTACTCAAGGACTATGTCATTGACATTCTCTATCATCCGGGAATGGCTAACATTGTGGCTGATGCTCTTACTCGAAAATCAATGGGAAGTTTGGCTCATTCCAAGGCGCATCTGAGGTCGTTGGCCCGAGAGGTTCATCAGTTGGCTAGTTTGCGAGATTTCCTTGCAGACTCTAGTGAAGGAGGAATAGTTATGCAGAATAGGGCGAAATCATCGCTCGTGGCAGAGGTGAAAGAAAAGCAATTCAATGATCCATTATTAGCACATCTGAAAGAGGGGATTCATAAACACAAGACTATAGCTTTTTCCCTTTGCATGGATGATGGCACCCTACGTTGCCAGAGCCGCCTATGTGTTTTGGATATTAACGGTCTTCGAGGAAGGATCATGACCGAAGCTCACACTTCTAGGTATTCCGTGCACCTAGGTTATACAAAAATGTATCATGATCTTAATAAGGTTTGTTGGTGGAAAAACATGAAGAGCGATATGGTAGACTTTGTGGCAAGGTGTCTTAACTGTCAGCAAGTGAAAACTGAACACCAAAGATCCGAAGGACTTGGTCGAAGCATAAAAATCCCAATATGGAAATGGGAAATGATCAACATGGATTTTAGTAGTGGGCTTACCGCGCTCTCCAAGCAAGTTCAACTCAATTTGGGTAATCGTGGATCGACTCATGCAATCAGCACACTTCTTGCCAGTCAAATGTACTGACACAGTGGAATAGTATGCTCCGTTGTATATCAAGGAAATAGTCAGGTTGCATGGTACTCCAGTCTTAATCATTTCAGATCGAGGGGCTCAATTCAGGCCCAACTTTTGGAAGAAATTTCAACAAGGTTTAGGCACACAAGTAAATTTAGCACAACTTTTCACCCCCCCAGACTGACGGGCAAGCAGAGCAGACTATTCAGACGTTTAAGGACATGTTGCATGCTTGCACTGTTTATTTCAAAGGTAACTAGGATGATCATTTGCCACTTATAGTGGTTGCTTACCACAATAGCTTCCATGCTAGTATCCAGATGGCACCATTTGAGACACTGTATGGTAGAAGATGTAGGTCTCCCATTAGGTGGTTTGAGGTCGGAGAAGCTAAATTAATAAGACTAGACCTTATGCACCAGTCCATGGACAAAGTCAAATTTATCAAGGAGAGGTTAAAAACAGCACATAGTCGCCAAAAGTCTTATTTGGACGTCCGTCGTTGGGATTTGAAGTTCAAAGAAGATGATTGGGTATTCTTAAAGGTTTCCCCCATGAAGTGTATCATGCGGTTCAGGAAGAAAGAAAAATTGAGCCGAAGGTATGTCGGACCATACAGGATCATCAAGCGGATTGGTCAGGTGGCATTCAAGGTTGAGTTACCACTCGAGATGTCATTGGTTCACCCAGTCTTTCATGTGTTTATAAGGAAGAGAGTAGTGGGAGATCCGTCCACTATCATACCAGTTAAAACTATTGAGGTCAATGAAGAGCTGTCCTATAAAGAAGTTCCAGTTGCCATTCTTGATCGGTAGGTCCAGAAGTTGAGGAATAACGAAATTGCCTCCATAAAGGTGTTATGGCAAAACTAGTAAGTTGAGGAAGCCTAGGAAGAAATTAAGAGGAAGTACCCACATTTGTTTGTATATCCATGTAATATCTGTCATCTGTTTGGTCCCTATAAACTCTGTATCCTGGAGTTAATCTATGTAAAATTGTTATGATTTGTCCTGGTTATATGATTGTCTATACAGCCATGGTTAGTATTGTACATGTTATGTTGTGTTTATGGAATATGTAAATGCTGTTAGGATATGTTTCAGGGGCTCTCTCACAGGTGGATAGGCCTGGATACAAAGGAAACTCTGGCGAAATTTGTAGAAATTTAGGGAGTTAGCTGAATTAGGAGTTGTTGAGGTATTCCATGATTGAGAGAAACTGAGATTCCATGAAGAAAATTATCTGATGGGTGAAACTTGATCCTCATTCGAGGACGAATGATCTTAAGTAAGGGAGGAGGTAAGGCCCCGTGAAAATTTCTACCCAAACCTCAAAAGCTCGTAGTGCCAAATTAGGAATACATGTTAGAAATGTGTAAATTTGGACGCTTTGGACTGGTCTGTGCACTAAAATGTCAAGAAATAATGTTTTCCAGATAAGTGCAATTATGTGATCGAGAATGCAGTTTCATAACTGGTATGTGGACCGCATGGTTGCCGTAGAGTGAAACAGTGTATTGGTCAAATTTAAGGTCAATTATGTGATCGCATAATTGATATGCGGACCGCATAGTTGTCGCATAATCCTCTTGGGATCTTTTAAGGGGCAGTTCTACTGTGCATAATGCGACGGCAGAACGGGTATGCAGACCGTATTTTTGTCGCGCACCCAAATAGTGTCTACAGGTATTTGGGAGCATTTTGCGGTCCATTCTGCAGACCGCAAGTCAACTTTGTGATCATAGATTTGAGTCGGGCTCCTATTTTCTAATTTTTAAAACCCGACCCCCTGTCATTATATCTTGTACAATAGCTTATTTTTAGCCTATTTCCTGGTACATTTACAGTGAGAAAGAGGGTCTAAGATAGGGGAAGTGCTTTTCATAAAAAATTGCTCCACAAATCCTTGTTAAACATTGAAGATAATCAAGTGAAACACCTAAACCTTCTTCCCAAGAGGTAAGACTTCATCACCTCAGCTCTTAAATTTTAGACATAGCCAAAAGGGGTCATTAATGAGGTAATTTATGGGCATAAGAATAGATTTCTCGCATGCATACACGATCATGAAGTATTGGAAGGTTATGAACTAAAAATAAGGCAATTAGGGTATGAAATGATAGAAATTACTTTCAAAAGGGACCTGAGATCATAATGCACCCGTAGTGCTTGATAATATGCTCAAATGAGCTAGAATTCTAATCTTGTCCCTAATTCTTGGTTCAACTTGTAACTCTTGTACAATAGATCGATGTTCTTAGAGTTCTAGAATTTTATAAGGATTAAGGGAAGATATATTGAGGTATGCATGGCTAAAACCCAATCTTTTAGAAATTGAGCTTCATTAGTGCTTGTGTAAATGTGGTAAGGCTAAAGTTTGGATTCTTGCGTTAATTATTATTTTACATGAATTGATGTTGTAATTATATATGCATGAAAGATGTGTCAAAATGTAATTAATGTTCTATCTTGATAACTAGAAAAGGGCAAGAGGTATGAATCATGTATTGAAATGCTTAGACTTTAATTTAGATTGAAATTGTGTTGTTGTGCCATCCACTGGGAATGTTATTTACGCTTACGATTTAAATAGCCTTTGTGTGCACCTACTATCCTAAATAGCAAAGCTAATATTGAAATTGAGAATAATGTAAAATGCGGCCTAGTGCCAAGAATGATGTGATAAGTTGTGGCCGCAAGTTCCTGTGAAATGATATATGTTAAACGAAATGACTAATGATAAAGGAACAATGCTTTGGTAAGGCGTCCTAGCCGATCAGGCTGTGATTGGACGCCTTGCCGCACACATGGTGGTATTATGCTGAAATTGAATTTCGAAAAAAGGGAAAATGAGATTGTGATTGAAGTGTATGACTCAAATAAAGCAACCTAGCCGATCGGTTCGCCGCTCAAGATAACCGAGGTATTGTGAGCAATGATGAATAATGTGACATGTCCCAAACTAAACACTATGGAAAAAATGATGTAAAAGTTGTATGATTCCTTTATTTGATAGTGTTGTGATAGTTTAAAGCTTCTGAGTTATACTTGTAATTTCTTATTCTTGTATGAAAGTTCTTTCTAATTAGACGGTGAATAGTTTACATAATAGTACTATTCCATGGTACTAACATCCCTTTTTGCCGGGGGCGCTACATTTTTAAATAAAAGAAGGTGGCTCTATAGGGGACATTGCCGATCATGCGTAGCGAAGTGTCATCATCCCGAAGGCTTTGTGATCCCCTTTTTCCTTCAAGGGGATATGATGTACTTCTTTGTTATAGACTTCTATTTTGAGGTATAGCCAGGGACTTCTTGCTGGCACTATCATAATTCGTCTTTTGTATCCATAGAGGCTTCGTAGACGTTGTGTTGGTTCTGTTCGTTGGGTTATTGATCTGTATTAGTAGTCTATCTTGTAGTTCGTCTAAGAAATGACTATATAAAATCTTTGAAAATTAACCACGATCAAAGGTTGTGATATAAAAAAATGAGCTAACTATGTTGAATGCTTAATGTTTCCTATTGTCTAATTATTTGAAAGTTGAATTCCTAAGTTGTTCATTTTCACTAGCCCGAGGTCGCCTTAGCATTTCTCATTTCCTTATTTGTTCTTCAGTACTTTTCTCAATATTGGTAACATAGAGATTTGCTTAATCATATCTTTGCCTGTTATCCTATTCCCAATAGGCCTCAGTAGATCGAGTTCAACTCGAACCGTGGCCCCGTTCTGTATCGAGTGAATTTGTATATGGGCAATACACCCCTTTGGTTTGTTTATTACCTTGTTTTAACTTGGTTTTTGTTCATTATACTTCATGTTCTTGGTATTAACTACTTTAACAACTAGCTCAGAAATAGATCACGTATTTTTAGAATCCCATTTAAAACTTTAATTATTGTTGACATTTTCATGGTAAACATTGTGGCTAGGTGTTTGAACTGCCAGCAGGTTAAGTATGAACATTAGAGGCCAGGTGGCCTACTTCAGTAGATGGCTATACCAGAGTGGAAGTGGGAACACATTACTATGGCTTTCGTAGTTGGTTTGCCCCGGACCTTGCGTAAGTTTGATGTTGTGTGGGTCATTGTGGATAGGTTGACCAAGTCGACACACTTTATTTTGGTTGTGACTATTTACACTTCTGTGAGATTGGCTCAAATTTACATTCAGGAGATAGTTCGGTTGCATGGTGTGCCTGTTTCCATCATATGAGATAGAGGCCCTCAACTCACTTCCCATTTCCTGAGAGCTGTTCAGAGTGAGCTGGGGAACCGTGTGGAGCTGAGCACAATATTTCATCCATAGATAGACGGGCAGTCAGACCGGAAAATTCAGATCTTGGAGGACATGCTTAGAGCATGTGTGATTCACTTTGGAGGATAGTGGTACTAGTTGTTGCCTTTGGCAGAGTTTACTTAAAACAACAGTTACCAGTCCAGCATTGAGATGGCACTATTTAAGGCTTTATATGGGCAACAATGTCGTTCTTCTATCGGGTTGTTTGAGTCTGTTGAGGCTAACCTTTATGACACATACTTGGTGAAAAATACCTTGGACAAGGTAAAGTTGATTTAGGAGAGTCTTCGCACAACTCAGTCCAGACATAAGAGTTACACGGATCAGAAGGCATGTGATGTATCATTTATGGTTGGCGAGAAAATCCTCTTGAATGTCTCGCCAATGAAGGGTGTTAAATTTTCTTAAAATGCTAAGTTTGAATTTGTTCAACGTTTTTAGTAAATAGCCCAAATTTGTCGTGTGATGGTCCCGAAGGGTCCGTATAAAAATATGGGACCTGGGCGTATGCTCAGAATCAATTTTCGAGGTCCCTAGACCGAGTAATGAATTTTTATTAAAAATTGTTAAACTGAAATTCTAAGGATTTAAAGAAACTAAATAATGAATATCACGTTAGTATCAGGATCGTGTGTTGGTGCCAGAGCCCAGTACATGTCCAATATAACATTTAAGACTTGACCTCAAAATTTGGAGTCAATCCGAGTAGTTTAAGTACGTTTCGGCACGTTAGACGTGAATTAAGAACTTGAAGTTCATAAGTTTGATTCACTTGGTTTAATGGGATGATTCTTAGATTTAGAATATTTTTGGACGTTCCGAAGATTCGAGCAAGTCCATTTCATGATTTCAAACCTGTTAGTATGTTCGGGTTAGGCCCGGGAGCCTCGAGCGTCGATCAGACGAGGCTCTAGTGAAGTTGGAAAATTTGAAAAAAGTTGAAGCTTCAAGTTGCTACCATAACCACACTTGCGGTTGGTTAGCCGCAGGTACGATACCACAGAAGCATTTTTCTTCTCGCAGATGCGGCCTAGGGCCGGCCAAGCCAAAACCGCAGAAGCATCCCTTTAGCCGCAGAGGTGATTGCGCAGAAGCGGCTTCAAGACCACAGAAGAGGTCCCAGCTAGCTTCGCCAATTTTGCAGATGCGGCCTTCCTGTCGCAAAAGCCCTATCCGTAGATGCGGCCCCTAAACCACATATGAAGAAACTGCTGAAGCATTGAGCTTCATTTAATACGGGTTCTAAGTCATTTAGGCCATTTTTCAATCAACCATTAGGCAATTTTGGAGCTCTTGAGAGAGGACTTTCACCTAGCATCTTGAGTTAAGTTTATCCTACCTATTCCTAGTTTAATACTTGTGGCTTAGGTAGATTAACACACAAATATTATGGTAAAATCATCAGGTTAGAGAAAAATCTAGGGTTTTGATAAAAGTTAAATTTAACCACGAAATTTTTCATGAATTCATCGAAAATCATATAATATTGATCCTTGGGTTATAAGAACAACTATCTTCGAAAAGTTCTGGAATCCGAGCACGTGGGCACGGGGTCAGATTTTAGGACACTTGTGTTTAGGGTTGGGAAATAACTTTAGTAATTAAAATGCGTACTCTTGAGCTTGTATTGACTAGTTCCTACCTTGTTTAACTAGTTTTGGATCGTTCAGCTCCAAATTCAAAGTTTGGGTTCGTTCTTGGTATTGGAAGTACACTTTGGAGTAATGTGAGTCTCTTTTCTAACCTTGTACGAGTGAATTGTCCCCATAGGAGTAATAATTGTATACTTTCTACTAAATGCGGGTGCTACACAAGCACTAGGTGACGAGAGTCCATGCGTAGCTACTATTATGATAATTGTACGGGTAGTTTAGGACCCGTATCATGCTATATTTGTGAATGTTTATATGTTTTCTTGGTAATATGATCACTTAGGATATGCCAGAGAATTGGAAATGAACATAACTGAAATATGTACTTGTTGAACACTTGTATGCATTTATTTGAATATAAATGTGCCTTCATGTGTTTTCCTGATGATAATTGATATTTTTGGATCGGGCCGATTGCCTCGATCGAAATAGATGCATGTATGTTTCGCGCCATTCGACCATTTGGCAATGCACAATTTCTTTTTTGTTGGATCGGGTTGTCGACCTCGGCATCATATGCGCATGATATCTATGTAATTTGTTACTAATGACTTGTTCAATGTTTTGAAATGTAAATGTCGAACTGTGATATTATTAGGCACCTGATTTAGAAATTCAACTACAACCGTTATTTATTGTGACCTCCATGCTTAGCATAACAACATATAATATTATTTTACCCTAGTAAGTGTCAAGTTGACCTCCCGTCTCTACTTCTTTGAGATTAGACCGGATACTTACTAGGTACATATTGTTTATTTACTCATACTACGCTTCTGTACTTAATTGTACATGACGTGAGGTAGGTACATCTGTCGATCAGTCTGGTGCGCGTCCCTGATCATAGTGCGAGACTTCCACGGTGAGCTGCTCCCATCATGTGCCAATCAGCAACTTGATGGAGTCTTTTCTTATTTTGACTATCTAATCTATTTCAAACAGTAGGATGGATTTATTCTTTAGTATATTCTACTAGTTGCGTACAACTTGTGACACCAGGTCTTGGCACACACATTAGTAGACATTTCTTTTGGGAATTGTATAATTATTTTGGTATATTACTGATTATCACCTGTTTTAACATCAAATTTAGAAATCGTGGTATGTATTTTGGTAAAGTAAAATGAAAACATATTGATTTTTCCGTGTTGGCTTGCTTGAGACTGGTGTTAGGAGCCATCACGACCTATAACGGAAGTTGGGTCGTGACACATGATCAATTTGAAATCTAGGTTAGGGACAGATAGTATAGAGTTCAGTCGTTTAGTGAGTAATCAGGCAAGTACCACTCAAAATAAGGTAACTATCATATAGAATCAATTATCAATCAGCAAACAAGGTGAAGAAATAAAGGAGCAAGGTAGGGGGAACAAAATATGGATTGTATTAGTACTATACGAGAAAAGAAAGAGTAAAAGTCTCAAACCCTAGTTTTAGGTAAACCACAAAATCGGCAGAGAAATAAGGGCAAAATAATAATATACTGACAATGAACATAGACCGGAGATTATTTAAAAAGCACCAAAGAATCAGACTAGGGAATGATCTTAAACCCTAATTTTATGGTAAGACACCCAAATCAGCAAGAGTAAAAGAGAATAACATAGATTCATATAAATAAACATATACAGGAGTTTATTAAAGGAAACCCATAGTCTAATAAGTTTTAATTCAAGTAAAAGAAAATGTTTGAAACCCTAGATTCAAGTAAATCACAGAATCAATAAAAAATCAACATATCCATGAATAATAGAGCAAATATAAATGAAGGAAGTTTTAAAAGATAGGGTTTGAACCAGATTTGATTCAACTTAAAGAGTTTTTGAAACTACAATTTGGGGTAATTAAGAATCAAAGAAGATATGGACATATTCTTTACTCACAAAGACTCAGAGATGAATATGGACGGAATAGCCACATAAATAAGAGAGTTGAACCGATTTAGTTTGATTTTAGCAAGATTTTCTTGCCATGTTAGGCAAGCAACTAAATAGGGTCATAGATGAGTAGCTAGTGATGAGGGGAGACCAATAAGCTAAGGGAATCCATGGTTTATTCCATATCTGGTTGGAATCAAAGGTGAAATTAGGGTTAAAATTCTTGGGTTTGAGGGGGAGAGGAGAGGAGATGAGAGAATACAAAGGCAGTGGGTTTGGGTGAATGAATTAGTGTTAGGGGTTTGAGTGTAATTAAAATAAGGGGAAGGGATATGGACCGTTTATCTCAGAGATCAACGGTAGTGATTAAACGGGTTCTGGGTCGGGTAGCTAATTGGCTAACAGTTACTGGGTTAGGTTATTGGGCAGGGGATAATGGGCTAGGTCCGAAAAATTGATTAAAAGGGACTATGTTTCCTGTGAGCACGTGATTTTTACCCTAAGCAAATTATTCCAAAAATATCAAATAAAATGATTTTTACAATTTTAAGAAGTATATTGCACCCTTTTATTAATTAGTCACATAATAACACATAATTAAAATACAAAAAAATATATATGCTTTAAGATTCGCATTTTACATTTTTTAGTAGTATTAACGTATTTTCAAAAATAATAGAAGAAAATCATAAAATTAGTTCATTTTATTCTTGAGTGCTTTAATTAAAAATTACTCCAAATGGCTAGTAAAATAATTTTTTGAAGTTTAATTAGAACAATTTTGAATTTTTAAATTTTAATCTCAATTTCATAAATCAAAAAATACAAAAATATGTATTACATATATATACATATTTTGGGCCAAAATACCCAACCCAAATACTCAACCCAAATACCCAACCCAAAATAAATACCCAACCCAACCCATTTGTTAACCCTAAAATAATAAAAAAAAAATAAAAAAAAATAGAAAAATCGGACTCCCCCTCATAAAGAGACACGAAAATACCGTGTCTCTATACAACTTTCTATCTTCTCTATACACTCCTCTATTTTCATCTCTATATACTCTCTCTATCATTCTAGAGACTCAGAGAGCATAGGCGATATACACAAAGAATATACAAGAACACAGACGAAGAAATACACACGAAGAAACGGAGAGAACTCACACGAAGAAATACACGAGATATAGAGAACAAAAATACAAAGACTAAGGGCGATACAGAACATACAGGAAGGAGAATACAGAGCAAAGGCGATAGAAGAAACACGGAGAAAACTTCTGAAGTCGAAAGTGAGGGAGAGGAAATCGTAAGAAGAAGGAGGCTCGGAGAAGAATTTCGAAGAAGGAATTCAAGGAAAAAATTTCAAAAGGTTAGACTCTGAGAGATGTGAGTTTCGAGTGAAAATTTTTCTTCCAATTTCTAGCAAAAATTGTGTAATAACGTTTGGATTTCGAAGTTTCATTTCGTTTTGGTGTTATTGTTGAATCTCTGACTTATTTTAGCCTTTATAGGTTCTTCTCGTTCTTCGTTGTGATTTTTTTGAATCAAATCTTTTCGATTGCTTGTATTCCGACTCAATTCATTTTTGATGTGTTTCTGGTTGGATATTCCTCCTCGACCTATGACCCTGCCCTGTTTGCTTGTTTTTATAGCAATTGAATCGTTTGGTTTTGTTTTAAAATGATTGTTTGGCTTCGTCATTTTGTTGGTTTGTTGATATAGATTAGGATTTTAATTTCATTTCGATTTATTGATATCAAAAATATTTCAGTTAAATTACAGTAGCTTTGTTAAACCAGTAGAAAAGAGTTATTGAGTTTCGATTCGAGATTGTGGTCGATTTTGTCGATTCTTATCTGACTGGTCGATATCATGGTTAGTTTGAATCTCGAAACTCAGTGCATACTCTGTTTAGTCGAGTTTTTAAACTAGATTGGTCTCAATGTCAAAGCTAGTTTAATGCATGATCTCTTGATTTCATTTTTTGATTTGAACATGATTTGAGCTTGTGTCTGTGGTCACAACTGCTGCAATGGTGTTAGGGGTGAACTAATGTTCGTTTTCATAGATTTCTGATTATTTGCTGTCGCTTTAACTAAGTTATGCTTTCTGTTTTGCTGGACTATTTTTAGCCTCCATTAAATTTCAGTCACAGCATGTTGTTAAAGCATAAATAACCATTTACTTCAGGGATAAATCGTAAGATAATAGTCAAGTAGTCTAGGTAATATTCTTTTTGAATTCCTGCCTCTATGTTGATGCTTAAACCTAGTTTACTAATCCTTTGTGTTTAAGTTTGTGGTCGTATAGTGCCAATCTTTCTAGGATCTTTGAGTTTCATAGGGGCATCATTAAGGACCCCTCCATATTCACTGACTTTCTGTTGAGCAAAAATGAGAGGCAGCCCATGAACCATTTCTTATCCAGTTCAACAACAGCACCTGTTCCCTATTTCCCCTCACTCTTTAACCATGCTATAGTAGACCCCTGCCTCCCTCAAGTTTGATCCCAAGTTCAATAGGGCACAATCAATTCAAGCAGCTGTAAAATACCTACCCTGAGAAATATATCCAGCTTGAAATCAGTCTCAAATCTGTCCAAAATAACACTGGGACACAAAATTTCCCTCGAAGTTACTTTGTTTCCAGTGAAGTCGTCGATTTGTCGATGATTGTCGAGTCTTAGTCAATTGTTTCTCTGTATCTTAGTTCTATTTTGGATTTCGAAGTTTTGTATAAAGTTCATATCCACATTTTAGCCTTTGTGTAGTTGGTTTGTTATCAAACTACTAGGTATATTATCTCAAACATGTGCTTATTTTTGATAAATGTTAAACTTCTAGATTTGCTTTACGTTTATTTGTTACCACTGTGAATCTGTTGCCTCAATTCTATTTTTGAAAAATAAGTAGAGTGTCCACAGGTGTAGCAAAAGTGTGGTACTTGTTTGTTGAAGTTCGATTTTGTGGCTATTTGATGAGAGTGATTAGAGCTGATGTGTTTCCTTTATTTCTGTTGGACGTAGCTGTTATCAAAAATCAATTTCTTTTAAACTAATGATAGTCGATTAGGCTATTTGAGTTGCTACTCTCTTGCTTCAATTTTTTTTTGGAATTTCTAGTGATCCTATGTCGATTAAGAGTTGTGGAAGTTGATGAATGTGTTGAATCTGCCTGCTTCTGGACTTGCTGGATTTCACTTCTGTTTTTAAACGATCATTCGATCCTTTTATTATGTTTTCTTGCTGAATAGGTATGTTACACAGCCCTGTTATTCATGTTGGAATTCTACTTGAAAATCCATTTGTTCATCTTGAATTCGGTTCAACCGCTTAGATCTATGCAACAGTTAAGCCCGTTTGAAATGGTCTTCTTTGTTAAATAAATTTTTGAGGTTAATTCCCAAATAGATTTTAATTTTGCTTTCCCCTGGGTGATTTCTTAGGATTCATTACGTTACTGCTTTGTTTCGTGTTAGTTTGTGTTAAGGTCAAGAGTATTTTAGATTGGATGACAATGACAAAAATTCATCATAATTTGTTGATATGGAAAATGTAATTGGTTTTGGTCTTTCATGGGAAGTTAAATCACTAAGATGCTAGCACCTATTAGAGTATTGATCCTCGAGACTTTATCATCACAGAATGAAGTTAAGGAAAAACAATTTCTGCTTAATAATGCTAGAGTAGCATAATTTTTTTTTTAAAAAAAAAATTTTTAAGAAGAAAATATGCCTGAACATATTCATTGTCAACACTAGCTTCGAGTTCTCTATACTATAAATTCTAAGCGAATTTCGCACCCATTCATTTTTAGTTGTGCCATGTCAATGTGTAATTGCGTCATATCTGCTATAATTTTTTAGTTTTGGCCACTTGTGATTCAAATGCATTTAAAATTATGATATAGAGTTCATCTTCATTGTATAAGGCCTCGATGCAACCTAGAGTTAATTTATATTTATCCTCTAGCATTGTTCCTTCTGCTTGAAAATTAATGTATGAACAGTTTTAAAAATAATTTAAACATTCGTGATATTGCTTTAGGCGTAAAATTTCGTGGCCATGGGTACGGTTCCCGTGGCATGGTTACTATACGGGAATCTCAATTGAGGGATGCATTTATTATAAACCGATTAAAGCAACTTTGAATAATAAAAAAAAATACTTAGAAATTCGGGACAAGCCATTTAGCAAATTTCATGGCCTTCCCAAAAGATAATAACACGTTAGCCTCTTTAGACGCAATTTTAATTAAAATTGCTTCTTTAATTGCGGGTGTGCATTGATTGCAACCCAAAT
>MU692741.1:3254-20798 GCA_026770625.1 Nicotiana glauca
GAATTTGGACATCGTATGAGGATTTTATGGCCATTTTACTAAGGTTGCCCAGATTTTTAGGTTAATGACGAAATTGCCCCTGACGGCGTATTAAAAACCTGCACTATTTGCAAATCTTAAAACTTACATATATCATTCATTATAAGCTCAATTGAGTGATTCAAAAGCCTAAATTTATTAAAATTTCATAAGGAATCCATTGGGAGCGGTAAAACGTGTGAACAGTATACCTATAATGAGAAGGTCGAGTTTTCTTCCAATTTTGGAACGGGAAGAAGCTTCTGAGGCGATTTTTAAGAGAGAAAATCAGTGGGTATCACAGAGGTAAGTGATTTAATTATTAAAACTCATTTATGGGCGATTATAGACCATAATACCATTCTTTAATTCATGAAAAACAGTAGAAAAATAGGATTTTGGGGCCTGAAATTTTGTGATACCTTTAGGGGTCGATTTGAGGGGTCAAACGGACTCCTAAAGGTATCACAAAATTTCAAGTACCTTTAGGGGTCGATTTGAGGGGTCAAACGGACTCCGATTTTGGTGTTCTTTATATGTTCGAAATCGGAAGAAGATGAAGAACACTTTTTTGTAAAAATTTTTGAGTTTCGAGAAGTGGGACCGGGCTCGTATTTTGTCAATTTCGGGATTATTGATGTTTTTCGATTATTTTCGATTGGGTTTTGATCCTATAGCATAATGTGACGTATTCGTTGTGGTTTTGGTCAGATTCGACACGTGAGGAGGTCGATTTGAGAGGCAAGGGCATAGCGATCTAGGATTTTGGCCTGCTTGAGGTGAGTAATAGATGTGGATGATGACCTGAGGGTTTGAAACCCTGGTATATTACACGGTGACGCTATATTGAGGCGAGACACGTATTCTACGGCGAGTGCAGGGTCGTTTGTGATTGGAGGACTATGGCTTAGTCCGTCCGAGTGATGTTTATAATATGCATTTACTAGAAATTGATTGGTAAACATCTTACTTAGATTGCTACATATTTGGGCTGCGTGCCGATTATTTGGATCCCGTAGGGATTATTATCACTATTTCCATGATGCTTAGCATGTCTTCATGATATCAGTCCTGAGTTAAACACTGTCTCGAAATGATTATTAAATTTCTAAGGTTTTAAATCACTTAAACTATAATACCTATTAAATGGAACCGAAAATGGTAAACTTGATTGTGCCCGTGTGGCTTGCATGCATATATAACTGGACTGATTGTGGATCGGGCTGCACGCCGCAGCGAATGCTATGATTATATTGTGCTTGGCTGAAGGAGCCCCTCCGGAGTCTGTACACACCCCCAGTGAGCGCCGTCAACGTTAAATGCATCGGGCTACGCACCGTAGCGGTCATGTGCATTGCATTGCATTCATGCATTGTTTTCTATTTGTCCTACCTGTCATTACCTGTTGCTGTTTCATTGTTAAATGTATAGACTAATTGGTTATAGCTTTACATTGTGCTATTTTGGGATTTCTTCCTGTCAGACATTATACATGTCTATTACCGCTGAGTTGGAAGTACTCACTTTACTCCCTGCACCTTGTGTGCAGATTCAGATATTTCGGGAGCTTAGTTGAGCTAGTTGCTGCTTCTGGAGTTTTCATGAGTTGTCGAGGTAGCTATTTGACGTCAGCAGGACCCGACTCCTCCCCTATCCTTTTATCCTTTCAGCATTTTAGAACATGGTTATTGTTGAGGGTTCTTGACTCTNAAGTATTTAATTAATTGCTTTTGAGCTTCATGCTCGGGTTGAGAGAGTGAATGGTCGGGCTTGCCTAGCATTAGTGTTGGTCGCCATCACGACTGGGTTTGGGGTCGTGACAACATACATACACACTCAAACTCTCTCTTCTTTCTCTACTACTTGTGCTACTGCTTTGTCTAGCCGGCTGAAAGCCAAGGCAAGACTATGGAACCCTGAGTGCTTTTACTTTTTTCTGCACTTTGCTTCTTCAACTGGTATGTTCCTAGTTCAAACTCTAAAACTCAACTCTATGTGTTCCCTTATTTGTCAATCCCTGTCTCTTTCTGCACTGACTTAATGGCTCATGATGTTGAATTGCACTTCTTGTTTACTGCTTTACTCAGCATGCTTAAAATTTTCCCCTCCCTTGTTCAAACGTAATCAGTATGTTTACTCGTTCCTATTTATGTCCCTCAACTAGTATGTCTTCTAATGTACTTGGTTAACAATAATTCATGACTGTTTATGTGCAATAGGCCCCTTGCATGACTACTCCCATACCCTGTCCCTGTGTTTTATTGCTGTTATAATTTCAAGAATGATTCCCTTGAAGTAGTTGCTTGTGTTCTAAAGGCCAATAAGTCCCTACTTGTTGGTCTATATGCATCTCTCAGCCATGTTTACACATTTTTTATTTGGGTCCTCTATGTCCCCAACCCCTACTTCCTTGTTTGTAATTTTTGAAGTTGTACTGCTCTTTGAAATTGTTCTGTATGTGATATTGTTTCCTTCTCCAAAAAATAGTTCTATTGCAAACTCACTTCAAAACATGAGTGTTTTCAAAACTGTTTTCCAACTCAGCTCCTTTAAATCTATGTCAAGCATTCTCACCTATACTCTTAGAATACTAGGTTCTGCCCTTTTTGTGTGAGCCTTGCCTTGGGACCCTTAAGCTCCCTCTGATCTTGGACAAATGAAAACTAGTGTTTCCACACTGTACTTATTCTGTCTTGGCTATGAAATCTGGGTGTGAGCACTGCCCGGGATCCCTTGAGGTTCTTAGGGAACTCTGACACACCTAGATATGAGGGAAAGTTATGAACAATATTAGCATTTGAGTTGATTTATTACATAACTCAGAAAGGAAATCCGGATCAGGCTTCCTATAGTTGTAACTTCTTATTTTTCATTTTTGCTTAAGTAATTCAATCACATGGTCTATAATAATTTGTAAACAAGTATTGGGGTGGCTAGTGAAAAAGGGATAGGGTGAATATGCATGCTATAATTCGTTAAGGGTAGAAAATATGTTATTAGGTTTATATTCCTAATTGTGCAATAGAAACCGTGTTTAGGATTCATACATGCATTAGTAATCATGTTCTTAGGACCCACGTTTCTTGCTTCAGCACCTCATTCATTAATCCATGTTTTATGTCTACCACTTAGAAATCCTGCTCCTAGGACACTAACAATATTGGCATAAAATTTGTTACTCATGAAGTCGTATTCCAACAATTCTTCAACTCTTGTGTACATCTAGAAATCATGCTTTATGGACTCTATTTTTCGACAACCCTGCCATTTGCATGTGCATAATATATATCACGTTCTAGGATCATGTTTGCATTTTGTTTAAAATACCTAGTTAATTACTTATTCATGAAAAGGTAGTAAAGCAATAATTTTCACACTATGATGTTTTTCTGAACAATTGGTAACCATCTCTGCAACTAGAACAACATGTTTTAGGTAAAGAATAATCTCCAAACTGTTTTAATAACTTGGGATAACCACATCATATTGTTTTACGCCTAGGCAAGTGTCACGACCCAAAATCCACTAAGGGTCGTGGTGGAGCCGGACACCGCTGTCAGGCAAGACAACTTAATCAATCGATTAACTTCTCTTTTTAATACCTTTGAAATCTAGGACTTTTCCTTCCATTTTTCATAAATAAAAAAAATCACCACTTAAATTCAAATTAAATCATAAATGATAAGTACAAATCTTTCGAAAACCATCCCAGAACCCGGTGTCACAAGTGCATGAGCATCTACTGATAGGGAAATAAAATACAACATCCGTCTGAAATACAGTGGACAGGAAATAAGTACAATATGCTGAAAGGGACTACACTAGCTGCAGGTCGCCTCGAATAATGCAACTCACCTAGTCCCAGAATCATTCGCGCTACTACGCCCAGTAGGCTGCTAGAGATACATGTACCTGTGCAACAAAAATGCACAGAAGTATAGTATGAGTACGTAAACAGTATGTACTCAATGAGTATCCTGCCTAATCTCGAAGAAGTAAAGACGAGATGGTCAACTTCGACACTTACTAGAGGTCTAATGATAGTGTAATAAAAATATGGAGAAAATATGGATTTTATAGCAGTGCTATCTCGCAAGGCGGAAAAACAGGTAAACGCCTTTAACAAATAATCAAGGATTTTCAAGTTTACTTTTTATTATCTTATCAATTTATATTAAGCCACGAAAGGCAAAGTTCACGTTTAAAATTCTCAAGCGACAAATAACATGCGTAATCACACCGAGGCGACGGCCTGATCCAACAGAAATGTAAACTGTGCACTGCCAAGGGTCGAACGGCACGAACCATAGATGCATCTATTACCCCGCTCGCGAATCATCCATGCGATGCGGTCAACATAAAATAAACAATCACCCTGTTCGCGAATCATCCATGCGACACAAGTACTCATAAGATACACAATCACCCTGCTCGCGAATCATCCATGCGACGCAGGTACACATAATATACATGCTCAAATAGCCAATTAGAATTTTTATCGGGGAATAATTACCCAAATAAAACCAATTCTCCTTTAACAATTTTTAAGAAATGAAGTTTAATCCTTTTAGTAATTCCCTTACTAATTCGATGAGATTTAAGCAATTCAAGCTATCGATGGGTTCATAAATAATTCAAGTATAACATGCTTTTGGGTCCTAACTACCCGGACAATAGAATAATAGTAGCTACACACGGACTCTCATCACCTCGTGCGTACGTAGACCCCACAAATAGAAGCACATAATCAATTATTTTACCTATGGGGACAGTTCCCTCTTACAAGGTTAGAAAGGAGACTCACCTCGCTCCGAAGACTCATAACCGGCATTCTACATTCCTCTGAAGACTTGCACCAATGCACAATGCTCCAAAACTAGCCAATGATCATACAAATCCATTAATATATGCTCAATTAAATTTTACAACCCAATTTGTAACAATTCCTAACATCGAACGAAAAGTTGACAAAAATGATCTTGGGCCCACGTGCCCGAAATCTGAAATTTCTCGAAGATAAAGTTTACCCATGAACTCATGAACTCAAATATGTAATTTTCTCTTACTTATATAATCAAAATCATGGTCAACATTCAAGAACACTAATTTTATAGGTCTTCCCTCAAACCCCAAGTTTTTCTACAATTTTCATGCCCAAATCCATGTATGAACCTTGTATTTAACTCAAAGCTAGCATAAATTACTTACCTCATGAAAAGTGATGAAAATGGTGCCTCAAAGCTGCTCCCCATCGACTCTAATGGAAGAAAAATGGGGTTGAAATGAACTCAACCCTGAATTTTAAAGACCTCACTGCTCTAGTCATTTCCGGACCTGCGGACCCTAGACCGCTTCTGCAGTTTCGCAAGTGCGGTCACAGGCCGCTTCTGCAATCCACCATGGCCACCCCAGCTTCCGCTTCTGCGCTTCTTTTACCGCAGGTGTGGTCCCGCATCAGCGGCTCCCTAACCGCATCTACGGTCCCAGCTCCCCTTACCAAACTCCGCATCTGCGGTCTTCCTAGCCGCTTCTGCGGCTCCGCACCTGCGGCCAAATCTTCGCAGGTGCGGAGATACTAGATATCAGCTGCCTTAGCTTTTCTTCAACTCCAAATTCGATCCGTTAACCACCCGGAATCCACTCGAGGCCCCGGGACCTCAACCAAACCTACCAACCAATCCCAAAACACGTTACGGACTTGCTCGAGGCCTCAAATCATATCAAACAACGCTAAAACCACGAATTTTACTCCAATTCAAGCTTTATGACCTTTGAACTTTCCAACTTCTACTTCTGATGTTTAAACATATCAAATCATGTCCGATTGACCTCAAATTTTGTACACAAGTCATATTTGACATTACGAACCTACTCCCACTTCCAAAATCAGATTCCGACCCCGATAACAAAAAGTCCACTTCCAGTCAAACTTCTCAAAAACCTTCAAATTTCTATCTTTAGCCAAATGGCTTCAAAATGACCTATGGACCTCCGAATTCACTTCTGATCGCGCTCCCAACTCCAGAATCACCATATAGAGCTATTCCCATACTCGGAATCCCAAAAGGACATTGATAACACTGAAATGCACTTCAAGACAAACTTAAGAAATTTCTTCCAAAATGCTAACTTCCATAATAGGCGCCAAAACGCTCCCGGGTTATCCAAAACCCAATCCAGGCATACGCCCAAGTCCAAAATCATCATACAAACTTGCTGGAACCTTCAGATCCCGATTCTGAGGTTGTTTACTCAAAATTCCAACCCTAGTTCATTCTTTCAACTTTAAGCTTCCGAAATGAGAATTCTCTTCCCAATTCAACTCTGAACTTCCCGAAATTCAATTCCGACCATGCGTACAAGTCATAGCACCTGAAATGAAGCTTCTCATAGCCTCAGACTGCTAAACGACGCGCTAGGACTCAAAACGAGCGGTCGGGTCGTTACAGCAAAACTTAGGTAATAACTTAAATAAAACTAGGATTGCCCTTATTTAATTATCAGCTGTTAAAATCAGTAGGCAAAACCTGATTCGGACTTCTTTCCTGAGTCATGTGATAAATCTGGTTCTGATGTTATCACTCAAATACCATACTTTAGGATTTTAAATTCAAACCTTGATTGTGTATAAGTCATGCTGTCTATGTGCATTATCTGTGGAGGTATATCTAAGCCTTCTACTCGTTTCTGTGTTTTCCCCTTTTAAATGTAGTCCTACCTATTTTGTATGTTGCCTTAGTATTTTGCCTTTAAACCTGAGGGTCTGCCTAGAACCTCTTTCTTATAAGATAGGAGTCCTAAATTCCTCCATGACTGATAGGAAAGGATGGGTAACAACATGCAATAGGGGTCGAGATCAACCTCTCTTTAATTACCTTCACGGGGAGGGAAAGGGTAGATATAGATATGATGATCGGTGCACTAATACCATGTGTATCCCCTCTTTTGAGAAGTGTCATACCGGTGTAAGGCCCCGAAAAATTTTGCTAAGTAAGCTAGGATTCTGTGATGCCATGTAGGCCAATTATAATATTTTATATGCTATTAACATGGTAGGGATCAATTGGATTTGTTAAATAGGTGTATAAGCCTTATAATGTGCAATGTGTGGTCTAATGGGAGGCTTAAGTCCAAGTCAAATTTGGAAAATTTCATAATAGGCTAAAATTCCAAATGAGTTCGCACAAGTCCCCACTTTGGACGACAACATCTATATGTATATATGGTTTTATTTGATGAGAAACCTATCAAATGAAAGTTCTTCGAGTCTAGTTTCCAATGTTTTACACCATTCGTTATTTGGACATTCCTACACAAAGTTATGATCAAATTACCAAAGGCTGAAAACAATGCGATCCTGGTCAGATATGCGATCGCAAAACCATTATGCGGTCTGCATAACCGATCTGCAATCACAAATCTGGTCGCAAATTGGAACAATGTAGCCTAGTTTTTGGCACCGAGTTTTGCAATGCGTTTGCGGGCAGCATACCCATTCTGTGATCGCAGACCCGATTTTGGATAGTTATTTTTCCTATTTTTATAACCCGACCCCATTTTAATATAGGCTTTGGGGTTCATTTTGGGGTCATTTCCTACTAATTTTAGAGAGATATGAGAGCATATAGAGAGATAAAGGAGGGGCCTAGCTTCATAATCACCCATCGCTTGCTCAATTCTTCAAGAATCAAAGAACCCAATCACATGTTCTTCATCTAAGAGGTAAGGTTCTATACATTAGACTTTAATTTCGAGTTTGGGGTATAAGATGGGTTATTGAGGTATTATTCTTGGGTGTACTAGTATTATGTATACATGCATGTACAAATTAGGTTTGTGGGAAGATTGTTGAACATAAATAAGTAAAGATTGGGTTGGGGAATAAAGGAATCCTAGTAAAAGAGATTTGAAATCAAGATTCTCAACTAGTATTTGATAAAATGCTCAAATGAGCTGAAACCATGAATACCTTCCTAATTTGTGTTCAATTTTTTTATGTCTCAAAGTAGATTGGGATTGCTAGAATTTTCGAAATGTCGTAGTAACTTAAGGAAAGCTTAAACAAGGTATGTATTGCTAAAAACCTCTCTTCTTAGAAATTGAACTCCCATGGTGTCCATGTAAAATTGTAAGTCCGGAAGTTGATTGACGTAGTATTTGTTATTTCAAAGGAATTAGTATTGCAAGAATATATGTGAAAAGTATGTCCCAATATTTTCAATATGCTATTCTTTATAAATTGGTGATATGTGAAGAACGTGGACTATATGCTAAATTGCCTAGATTTCAAGTCAAGTTTAAATCGTGATTATTATGCCAAATCATGTGAATCTCTTTCTATGCTTACAACTTGAATTGCTCTTGTATGTGCCCATTATCTTAAATTGTAAGTTTGATGTTGAAAGTGAAAGTGATGTGGAATGTGAGTTGTGAAATGTGGCTTAGCGCCAAGTATGATGTGATAATTGTGGCCCTAAGTGACTATGAATTTATATATATGAAATAAAGATTGAAATGAGGTGATTGATGAAAAAGGGAAACGCCTTGGTAAGGCGGCCTAGCCGATTTGGCCGAGATCGGAAGCCATGCTACACACATGGTGGTACTGTACTGATATTGGAACCGGAAAGCAAGAATGAAATTGTGATTAAGGTATACGTCTCAAATGAGATGGCTTAGTCGATCGGGCGGTGATCAGACTCCGCTCATGAAAGCAGTGGTATTGTGAATGATGATGCAACAATATGGAATGCCCCAAACTAAAGTTATGAAAATTGTGTGAAAGCTGTGTGATCCCTTATTTGTATTTGATGATGTGGTGATAGTCTAAAGCTTTGTTGATCCTTATGATTCCTTTATTCTTGTATGATTGTTCTTTCTAATGAGATGGTGTTTAGTTATACATACTAGTGCTATTCGATGGCACTAACGTCCCTTTTGCCAGGAGCGCTACATCTTTAAATAGATGTAAGTGTTTATATAGCAGGCAGTGTTGGTCGCAGCTAGTGCCACATCATCCTTTTAGCTGACTTGGTGAGCCCCATTTCATTTCGGGGTCCTATTTCATCTGTTAATCATGCACTTTGTATTTGAGGTATAGACGGAGCCTTGTTGCCGGCATTTCCATATTATTTTTCAGTTGTATTTAGAGGCTCCGTAGATAGGTTGTGGGTAGTGTCAGGTATTAGAATTAAAATAGAAATATTGATATTTGGCAATGATGTATAAAACTTGTAATGTCTTCAAAATTGTGAATGACGTTGCTAATGAAAATGAAATAGAAATCGTTAATGATATTTTTATACAATTTGATTAATGGAGTCCATCTCCTATTTATTCATGAATCAGTTTGGGTAGAATGAAACCTAATAGGCTTGCTCAGTCGTGATCACTCGGTTGAGCACCGGTCTCGCTCCTCGAATTTTGGGGCGTGACAACCGGGTATTGCATTGATGTGATCCATATTACAAACAAACCTAGGACACCCTCCTTTACATTCGCAAGCATGCTTAGATTGTAACTCTTTTCAAAACCATGTTTTCACTACCTGTTTTCAAACACTTGTGTTAAATCCCCTATTATTTAATCCCTAGTTGTCTACTTGCTAATTGCACAAATTTACAAAACTATCTGGCCGGAAACCATACTAGTGGATCCTGAGGGGTGCCTAACACCTTCCCCTCGGGATAATTTCAAGCCCTTACCCTATCTCTGGTTATCAAACATAGTTAGAAATGAACCCTATAGGTGCCCTAACACGCCTTAAAATTGTTAGGTAACGACTCTCCAAAATTGCAAAACCCATTTCCCAACAGGAAAGAGTTGTCCCAAAATGTCATAAATTCGATTCCGCGGGAGGAAAAAGAGGGCGGGACAGCATGGCGACTTTGCTGGGGCTTTTAGGCTTTTACCATTTCAGATTGTTCTTGTGAATTTTTACCTCCCTATGTGCAATTATATGTTTAATTTCTTCTTCAAAAGCAAAACTGACATATCTTCCTTGTTTCTTTCCTTTCACTACTGTTTTAAATTATGAAGCTGCTATATTTATAGCTTTCTTAGCATGCAAATACATGTCAACATGATTTTAATTACTGCATAATCATGCCCAACATCATACTCTACTCATGCTAAACAAATACTATAGCAATGCTTGATGAGTGGTTGTGTTCTTCCTATATTACCCCCTAAAGTTGGAAAGGCTTATTTGCGGTAAAACTAGCCGATCAGTGGTGCAGTCAACAGTTTCATGCCTCCCCCCTTGAGTTGTCCGCTCAAGGGTACCAGTCTAAAACCCCATAGAAACCTTACTCTGTTTAAATTGTGCATGCATCATGGTCAAACCTAGCTGGGTCAGTTATGTTGTCCGCATAATGATCCTTTAAGATAGCCTTTTCCAAAGTCCACTGGGTTTCCTAAACCTAAATAGACATCGTCACGTTCTGTGCATTTATTTGGAGAACTGAATGTTTCATGCTAATTGTTGATGTTAAATAGTCGAGTCTTATGGGGTTAAGGGCCTAACCTTGTTTGCCTTACAGAAAGATGAGGCATGAAGTCCCCAGATTCAGCATGGTCACCAACATCCACCTAAGATTGCTAAGTTGGTGGGAAGATTTACATTCTAGTGACAAAACCCTCATCAGTAATCTACCATCTCTCTTGGAGATCCAGCCTAACAACAGGATAGTAGAAGCTGCTACCTTATTTTGGGATTGTGAAAGGGCCATGTTTTGCTTTGGGAATATCGAGATGACACCTCTGCTAGAGGAGATAAGAGGACTAGCCGTTCTAGTATGGGAAACCCCTGGTTTACTAATTCCCGGGGACCGCACATGCAAAGGTTTCCTTAAAATGATGGGTTTGAAGAAGAATGTAGAATTGACATGCCTGAAGGAATCATACATCCCTTTTGACTACTTGTACGAAAGGTACGGTCACAGCAAATCATATCGTACCTACCATGGCGAGTTTGCCATCACATCTTTGGGACATATCCATCGTAGGGTTTTCTTCTTCATATTTTGCTTCCTATGTCTGATCATGTTTCCAATGAAGAAAGGAAGAATCCATAATAGACTGGCTATAGTAACCAAGACCCTAATGGAGGGGTTTGGTGGATATGCATTCAGCATTGTACCCATGATCATTGCAGACATATACCGAGCCTTAGATAAATGTCAATAAGGGTCAAAACACTTCGAAGGCTGCAATCTACTACTTCAACTTTGGCTTATGGAGCATCTCCAAAAGGGCGAATACTGACAAGAAATTCAACGAAGGGATTGGGATGATCACATCGTTTTCCACCATCCAAAGTGAATGAATTACATCCCCGACATTTTCGCTCAGCTTGAGAATGCCAAAGTATGGATTGAACTCATTGATAATCTGACTGAAGAACAGGTCCAATGGATGTTCGAGTGGTTTCCGACATAGGATTTCATCCCCCGGTCCAGAGATGCACCTTTCCTGATACTAATTAGTCTAAGAGGAACATACCCTTACGTCCCTCTTCGAGTTATGAGGCAAGCAGGTAGGAAGCAAGTCATACCCAGGGTCGACAAGATGATCCATTTTCGAGCTGACTTCTAAAATGATGATAGTCCCCACAAGTGCCAAGCCCAGCACATGTGGCACTACAAGATCATAATGGAGAAATACATCATCGAGCCGGACAGATATCATACCGTTTGTACCCCTTTCTATTCTTGTTGGTTGGAAGATAATTGGGATGGTCTAGGCTATCCAGGGTTCATTCGAGGTCACAGAATTATAGATGAAAAGGTCGAGGCACAATTCAAGTACAACCAGCAGCGCAAAAGGATCCGTGAGTGCGAGAGCGAACACCGGGAGATACAAGAATCCAACCAGAAGCTGATCAAGGAATGGAAAGACATGGCTATCAGTGCCAACAAAAGGCTAGGATACTTGGAGCAAGGCATAGCAGAGATAGAGAGAAAATTTCTCAAAAGGGTTGAAGACAGTCAAAAGGCTGAAGGGACCGAAGGCGGACATCTAGCCAGAGCATACCTACTGTTGGGACTTCACGAATTGGGGAAGTTGTTCGACGGAGCCAAGGATGTCGGATCTGGGGAAGTTCCTTCTGGGACCAATTAGATAGAAATTTACTTTTTCACCTTATGAATGTAATAAGGCCACTGGCCATTAGTGACTTTTATTTCTTATATAGTGTCATTTTGGGATTCACCTATTTTTATCAACAAAATGAGGAATTTATCATTCTAAGTTCTCCAAACCAATTTGTCGCTAGGCCTACCTCGGGCACAAATAGGTTCCCAAATTAGTACACGCTTTACATTCCCGCACTATGTGTTTAAATATTGCAATACTTTTTATAATCCTCATTAACTTGATTACCTTTTATTTTATTTTTATTTTTATTATTCCCCTCTCCAAAGGTTAGTTCGTGCACTCTGGCATCATCATCTTATTACACGAGATCTAGGGGCCCTCTACCCACTCCTCTTCTTAGTCCTGTTAAAAGCAAGAACAAACGCAAGATGGAAGATTTGAATAACATCAGAAAAGAGAACACAGCGGAATGGGTAGAGGCCACTGATGTCCATGGTATTCAGGTTCCTAATGAGAATGTGTCACAACTTGAACAGAAATTATTGAAGCTCCAAGAAGAGCTCGATCGGGTTCGGAATTTGGCAAACCTGTCATTTTCCCTCAGCACCCCAGATACCAACTTCCCTAATGTTCAAAACCCTACACCTCCTCAAGATATCCCAAAACAACAGAATTATCCCGCTCTTCACCATCACACTGCTCCACCAAAGAACCAATGTAATACCTTCCATACCCCAAACAACACTCCACTACTCATCCCAGAACCTCAAAACTCCACAAACGACCATTTCCACGCCCATACACCAGGCCGCCATAACAATCCCATCTACATGGAGACCATGCCACACTCCACCCAACCTATATCTTACACACCTGATTCTGATGAAAAGGATCTGCTCATCAGGAACTTAACCGAGGAACTTAAGAAACTAACCAGCCAGATTTAGGGCATTGAGGGAAGCAAAAGAATCGAGGGGCTGAACTATGAGGATCTTTGCATATAGCCTGATGTCGAACTACTTGAGGGGTACAAACCTCCTAAGTTCGAAATGTTTGATGGTATAGGTAATCCTAGGGTCCATCTGAGGACATATTGCGACAAACTGGTTGGAGTAGGAAAAGATAAAAGGATCCGCATAAAGCTGTTCATGAGGAGTTTGAAAGGAGATGCATTATCTTGATACATCAGCCAAGATCCAAAGAAGTTGTCGAGCTGGGTGGGTATGGCATCTGATTTTATGGACAGGTTCAAGTTTAATATAGAGAACGCGCCAAACATGTTCTATATCCAGAATCTAAAGAAGAAGCCCACGGAGATATTTCACGAGGATGCTAGCTAGAGGTCCGAAGCTGCTAAGATCAGGCCTGCCTTAGAAGAGGAGCAACTGAACAAGTTGTTTGTCTGGGCTCAAGACCCGCAGTACTATGAATGACTAATGATAATTGAGAACCATAAGTTTTCCGACATTATCAAACTGGGTGAAAGAATTGAACAAGGTATTAAAAGCGGTATAGTTACAAACTTCGAGGCCTTCCAAGCTACAAATAAGGCTTTACAGTCCGGTGGTGTATCCAAGAAAAGGGACGTAGGGGTCGTGATGGTTGCACAAAGGACCAAGTCTCTCCTTAAATACCGACCCTACCCAACACCTCCACTCACATACCAACTAACCTAAAATTACCAAGCACCCTCGTACCAAGCTCCACCACCAACTTATCAGCCTTCTCCACCTCCTACATACCAACCTACCTCACCTAGATACTCCCAACCCGCTCATGTCTACTAAACTTACAATGCTCAACCATCACATTATCAATCACCCCCTACATACTAAAATTTCCCTAGACCCTGACCTAATTTTGATCGCAAACCTCTAAAAGAATATACAGCCATCGCTGAACCCATCGACTAGCTATATGAGAGGCTCAAAGTTGCTGGTTACGTCACCCCTGTCCCCGCTACAACCCCTGAGAATCCTTCTCTGTGGGTTAACCCAAACAAGTCTTGTGCATACCACTCCGTCATGAAAGGACACACTAACGATGAATGTCGCTGCTTGAAAGACACGATACAGTCGTTGATTGATAACAAAGTCATTGTGGCAAAGGAGGCCATTCCAAACGTCCATAACAACCCTCTGCCAGATCATAAGGGTGGAGGTATTCACATGATTGAAGTAGAAGATGACTGGGAGAAGGCGATGACCCAAAGAAATCAACAGTTACTCTCAATCCGATCATAGTCCAGATCCAACCGTCTGAGGACGCTGAGGTAAATATGTCTATACCTCTTGAGTTTGAAGCAGCGCCATCTGCAAAGGCACCGACACCAATTAAGGCTGAATTCATATCTCTGGCTAATACACCTGCACCATTTGAGGTTGCAATCTTTCCACCCAAGGCACATATTCCGTTCAAAGTGAGGATAGCCACGCCAATCCTAGTGGTAATGTCAACCATGCCACCATTCTATACAAATATTGTACCCTAGGATTATACAGCCGAGGTAAGAAGGAAAGGCAAAGTTAGAATTGAAGAAATTATCGCAGCACAGGGTATGACAAGAACTGTTAGAGCCTATACCCTTGAACATCTAGCTGAATCAAGCAAGTAGGCCTCCAATCGGCCACCCCTCATTGAGACAGGTCCGGATGGTCTTTTGAGGAAAATATAGGCCAAGGAATATTTGGTCATCGACCAGTTAAACAAGATGCTGGCACAAATATCCATCCTCTTTTTGCTGCAAAATTCCAAGACACACAAGAATGCTTTGTTGAAGGTGTTGAGTGAAGCGTACGTACCAAGTAACATCACTGGTGGGGAAATGGCTAATATGGTAGGACAAGTGCTGGAAAGCCATAAAATCACCTTTTATAAGGACGAGCTGCCACCTGAAGGGCTAGGTCACAACAAATCACTACATATCACCATGCAATGCGAAGATTATTTCATTACCAGAATCTTGATCGATGGAGGTTCTAGTCTTAACATATGTCTATTGGTAGCACTCAAGAAGTTGGGTAAATGGATGCAAGAGATAAAAGATGGAGCAATCAATGTGAAAGATTTTGATGGTTCTCAGAGGTCTACCATCGGTGAGATTAGTCTATGTTTGCAAATGGGACCAACCTGGTTCGAGGTTGATTTCCAATTAATAGATGTACCAGTGTCTTACAACTTGTTGTTGGGAAGGCCATGGATTCATGCTGCTGGGGCCATAGCATTAACGTTGCATCAAGTAGTAAAATCTGAATGAAATCACTAGGAAGTGATCATTCACGGTGACAGTAGCAACCCTATATACAGTCGCCAGACCATTCCAGCGATCGGGGGAAGAAGGAAGCTGGGTGGAGAAACTTACCACCACATCGAGCGGGTTAATGTTGTTGACAAATAGTGGGATAACAAAATCGATAGTATACTGAATTGGAGTAGGTACGAACCTAGCAAAGGGCTCGTCAAGAACCTCCATGGGATCTCTAAACCTATAAAACTCAAGAAACATCGCACTACCTTTGGTTTGGGATATGAATACACCTAGGAAGAATTCAATAGTTGGTCGCCACCATGGCGCGATCTTTACTACCCATTAGAGCATACAATACCGCATCTAGAGCAGACTTACCAACATGCCGACATCATTTATGGGTCAGATGAAGAAGAAGCACTCACAGTAGTGAAGAACCTATTTCTAGAGGACAATGATATAGACTGTTGTGTTATTCTCGAGGAGGAAGGGGAGGAAGGCCCTTCCATACAGGCTGTGAGCAGAGGGCATATCTCAAGAATTGGACCATCAGGACAACCAGAGCCCGACGAGCCTCGGGTTAGCAAGGCTAAAACAAGCATTATTCACTATTTTATTTACTAAATGATTTTCTTTTCGCATTTTTCAATTCCCGCAATAAGATCTTTGATGTTCAAAACAGTTATTCAATCTATAAAAAGCATGTCTGATTTTTTTCTTATGAATTAATATTTATTGCTATCATTTTCCTCCTTACTTTACCAATACGGAATTGCTATTACTAATCTTGATAAACCAATGACTGTGACATGCAATGAGACAACGCAACAAACGGACATTGATTCAGAGGAAGATGACATACCTGACAAGATTGTCAAAGAAGTTGAGAACTTTGAGAACAGACCTAAGTCCAACTTGGACGAGACCAAAATTGTTAACTTGGGAGATGCAGAAAACGTCAAGGAAACATGAATCAACATTCACATTTCACAATTAGAGAAGAAAGAATACACAAAATTTCTAAAGGAGTATGAGGACATATTCGCCTGGTCATATGATGACATGACTGGTCTGAGCACGTCTATTGTGGCCCACAAACTGCCAACCGATCCGATGTGTCCACCGGTAAAGCAAAAGCTCGGAAAGTTCAAGCCTGATATGAGTTTGAAAATCAAGGAAGAAGTCACCAAGCAGATCAAAGCTGAGGTTCTAAGGGTGGTTGAGTGTGAGCATGTGATTTTTGCCCTAAGCAAATTATTCCTAAAAAATCCAAACAAAATGATTCTTAATTTTTGCTAATATTGATGCCATTTTTGTGTTAAATAGTTGCACAATAATTCATAAAAATATACAAAAATACGAATATGCATTAGAAGTTTAATTTTACAATCTTGGTATTAATTCATTTTTGGGAACAAATTAATGAAAATTAAAAATAGCATTTTAGTTTTTAATTGAAATTACTACAAAAATAGATGTTTCTAGAAATAATTGGTTTAACAATTTAATAAAATCAAAAAATAAATACAAAAATATAAAAGAAAAGGAAAATACATAAATATAGAGAAAAATAAAATACAAAAAAAATACAAAAATAAAATAATACAATCCAAATACACATAAAATTTGGGCTAATACAAGAATTATACTAAAACCAATAGCCCAAATCGAAATTTGTCCAGGCCCAAAAGGGGAATTACCCGGTCTGTTAGCCAAAGACCAAAACGACAACGTTTAAAAAATAAAAGATCTGGGCCGTTGAAATGCTTTGTATCCAACGGTTTTGTCTTTGTTTCCCATTAAATAAAACGACATCATTTTATCTCGTGAGATTTGAACCGTTAGTTTAATTAATCCAATGGCCAAGATTGAATCATCACTTAAGCAATACGTTGTCGTTTCAGGGATCAATGAATCTGAGCCGTTGGTTCATCTAATCCAACGGTATCAGTTCATTAAAAGGTTTTAATATACCAGTGTTACACCCTTGATTAATCATTTTCTTCTCTTCTTCATATAATCAAAACCCTTGCCGCCTTGAATTTCTCTCAGTCCCCGCCGGAACCCTACCGGCGGGAGACACAACCTAAGCCAATCTCCCCGTCCTTAACACCTTAGACTCACCTCAGCCTCCCCATTACACCCCTCTAGTCCGTTTACCTCGAATGAGTCCAGATTCTGTC
>MU692742.1:3265-26860 GCA_026770625.1 Nicotiana glauca
ACGGTGTTGGAAAATTCTTTTGGTTGCGTTCTGGGGCAACACGATATAACCGGCAAGAAAGAGCAGGCAATCTACTATCTGATTAAGAAGTTCACGAGCTACGAGTCCAAGTATACTTTGTTGGAGAGAACATGTTGCGCTCTGACGTGGGTCGCTCTGAAGTTGAGACACTATCTTCAAGCCCACACTACCTACCTCATAACCAGGTTGGATCCTTTGAAATACATATTCCAGAAACCGATGCCCCCTGGGAGACTGGCAAAATGGCAAATACTGCTCACTAAATTTGACATATTCTATGTCACTCGCACGGCAATGAAAGCCCAGGCGTTGGCAGATCATTTAACAGAAAACCCGGTTGATGAGGAGTACCAACCATTGAGCACATACTTCCCAGATGAAGAAGTTAATTCGGTAGAAGCTATCTCTGAAGACACTCGTGCTTGGAAAATGTTCTTTGACGGAGCGGTAAACGCAAAAGGTGTAGGCATTGGGGCAATCTTGATATCACCCAATGGTCAGCACTATCCAGCTACAGCTAGGCTCCAATTTTTCTGCACAAACAACACAGCTGAATATGAAGCATCATGGGCATGAATATGACAATCGACCAGGAAGTGGAAGACTTATTGATCATGGGGGACTCCGATTTAATTATCCGGCAAGCACAAGGGGAGTGGGAGACTTGAGACGTTAAGCTCATCCCATACCGACAACATGTGGAAGATCTCACTAAACGCTTCAAGTCAATAGAGTTCAAGTACATTCCTCGATGCCACATTGAACTAGCTGATGCACTCGCCACTCTAGCTTCAATGCTGCCTTACCCAGGCAATGCTCGTATTGATCCCCTGGAAATTCAAATCAAAGAAAGGCACGGTTATTGTAATACAGTCGAGGTGGAACCCAGCATTCAGCCCTGGTATCATGATATCAAAAGATTTCTGAAAACACAAGAATACCCCGAGCAAGCCACTGGAGACCAGAAGAGAACCATTAGACGACATGCGAGTGGTTTTTTCTTAAGCGGTGATGTTTTGTATAAAAGAACTCCGTACATCAACTTGTTAAGATGCGTTGATGCCGAAGAAGCCGGAAGAATTATGCACGAGGTGCACGCAGGGGTGTGCGGACCTCATATGAACGGATATGTTTTGGCAAAGAAAATCCTGCGAGCGGGATATTATTAGATGACATGGAAAAGGATTGCTTCGGCTTTGTTCAAAAATGTCATCAATTCCAGGTGCACGGTGATTCGATTCATGCACCTCTGACGGAGCTCCATCCGATGTTAGCACCTTGGCCGTTTGTTGCTTGGGGTATGGACGTCATTGGGCTAATCGAGCCGAAAGCTTCAATCGGGCATAGATTCATATTGGTTGCAATCGATTACTTCACAAAATGGGTTGAGGCCATCACTCTCAAGTCGGTCACCAAGAAAGCTGTGGTAGATTTCATGCATTCCAATCTCATTTGTCGCTTTGGTATTCCTACAACTATCATTACCGACAATGCTACAAACTTGAATAGTCGTTTGATGGGAGAGGTATGTGAACAATTCAAGATAACGCACAGAAACTCTACCCCTTATTGGCCAAAAGCCAATGGCGCCGTCGAAGCAGCGAATAAAAACATCAAGAAGATTTTGAGAAAGATGATTCAAAACTCCAGGCAATGGCATGAAAAGCTGCCTTTTGCATTACTCGGGTATCGCACCATAGTGTGTACATCAATCGGAGCCACCCCATACTTATTGGTTTACGGAACTGAGGCAATCATACCTACAGAAGTAGAAATTCTTTCGCTTCGTATAATCGTTGACGCAGAAATCGAGAACAGTGAATGGGTTAAAACCCGGCTAGAGTAGTTGTCGCTAATTGATGAAAAATGGATGTCCGCAGTGTGCCACGGGCAGTTATACCAACAAAAAATGGCCCGCGCCTATAACAAGAAAGTACGTCCCAGGAACTTCGAAGTGGGACAGCTCGTGCTCAGACACATTCTCCCTCATCACCAAGAAGCAAAAGGAAAGTTTGCTCCCAATTGGAAAGGTCCATACATAATCAGAAAGGTTTTGCCAAAAGGAGCAGTGTATCTAGGAGACATTGAAGGAAATGATCCTGAGACAGCAGTCAATGCGGATGCAGTAAAAAGGTACTATGTCTGGACCTCCTGGGGCGATGGCTTTTGTACAAATTGAGATGACGAAGGCTTTCCTTCCCGCTACCCTAAAAACTATCGATCCTTCGTAAACTTTTTGAGCCAGTTCCTTTTCTTCGACTACCCTCTTTGAACCCGGAAGTACAAAAAGAAATGGAAAAGAAAAAGAAAAGAAAGAAAAGAAAAACAAAACAAAAAACAACAAAAACAAAAAAAAAATTATATGCCTGAACTACGTGTTGACTTGATCCCGAAAGGGTACGTAGGCAGCCTCTCTCTGAGGTTCAGTCACACCAAAACAAAAATTCCAATTCCCCCAAAAATTGAAACTGGGGCAGATGATATGATGGTTCGGCTACGAATCTGCCGAAATGGTTCCAGAGTTGTAGTTCCGCCCAAAATCCTTTTTACCCAAAGACCTTGTCCAATTCCTTCTGATCAATTGCCAAAAGCAGGGAAGTGAAAAACATCATTGTTGGAATCTGATATAACTCAAATTGAGAGAAATAAAATGAGAGAGTCTTATCGGTGAAAACCTTCGAGCACCATAAGGCGATGGTAAGAAGAGAAAATGAAAATGAGAGAGTCCGCTTAGTGAAAAATCGCAAAGAGCACTACCGGGCAACGGTGAAAAAAAAATGAGAGAGGTCGATTGGCGAAAACCCGCAAAGGGCGCTGTCGGCCGAAAAGATGACATCTCACCACTAAAAGAGTCCTGGTAAGGTTCCCTGGTTTTGAAATATGGATCAATGGGTTCACCAAAAGCTGGAAAGTTTGTGTGGGTCGGGCGTCCAGTCCAAGAAGCATGTCATGTTCATTTGAAGCCAGCATGCACCCCAGATAAGTCCTCCTTTTCCCCCTAAAGGGACGTTTCTATTTAAACTCATATGCTTGCCTTTTGCATAATTCTCTTTGAATTCCTTTCGATTTAACTCTGATTCTGTAACTATTACAAAGAAAAAGTGGCAGGACCGGTTTCACAGGGCTCCGCCTGGTCAGATTCAAAGAAAATACCCAGCCTCAGTGGGTGCGTCAGTCCAATCCCGATTGACCGTGGTGGTTGATTGCTTCCAAAGTAAAGACATTGGAAAAGAAAGAAAATCAAAGGCAAGGGCAGAATAAAGTGAAAAAGACAGAGCCCACACGGGCGAGTCATAATCAAACCCTAAGAGTTGAACCCGGTCGGTTTGAAAAGAGATTCACCCTCGAGGCCAACAATTGACAAACTTCTCAACGGAAATGGGGCCGGGATCAAGCGATTGGGATGATCAAGGCCACAAAACCAACCACCATTTAAAACTAACAAATTGTTCTTTGTTGAAAACAGGTTTTATTCAGAGCAACCGTTCAAGAAGCAGGTGCGGCCCAAAAAGAAATAAATGCGAAACAGCGTTGCAGCAGGAAAGCGACAGAAAGGGAAGTTTCCCGAAATTCTTTCATGCATTTTGCTAATTAAAAAGGGAAAAAGAAAAGAAGGATAAAAAGAAGAAGAAGAAATAAATGAAAATGAATACCCCAAAAGAAAAACAAATCATAGTAGCACAGACCTTTTCTTTCAAATCCCGGCATAACCCGTGGACGTCCCTGGCATAACCCAAGGAGCCTTTTTCTTTCTAAATCCCGGCATAACCCGAGGAACTCCCTGGCATAACCCAAGGAGCGTTTTCTTTTCAAATTCCGGCCAAAAACCGAGGATCTCCCTGGCATAACCCAAGGAGCTTTTTCTTTCCAAATCCTGGCATAACCCGAGGACCTCCCTAGCATAACCCAAGGAGCTTTTTCTTTCCGAATCCCGGCATAACCCGTGGACCACCCCGGCATAACGCAAGTAGCATTTTCTTTCTAAATCACGGCATAACCCGAGGATCTCCCTAGCATAACCCAAGGAGCTTTTTCTTTCCAAATCCCGGCATAACCCGTGGACCACCCCGGCATAACGCAAGTAGCATTTTCTTTCTAAATCACGGCATAACCCGAGGATCTCCCTAGCATAACCCAAGGAGCTTTTTCTTTCCAAATCCCGGCATAACCCGTGGACCTCCCTAACATAATTCAAGGAGCCTTTTCTTTCTAAATCCCGGCATAACCCGAGGACCCCCCTAGCATAACCCAAGGAGCGTTTTATTTCCAAATCCCGGCATAACCCGAGGATCTCCCTGGCATAACCCAAGGAGCTTTGTCTTTCCAAATCCCGGCATAACCCGTGAACCCCCCTGGCATAACCCAAGGAGCCTTTTCTTTCTAAATCCCGGCATAACACGTGGACCTCCCTGGCATAACCCAATGAGCATTTTTCTTTCCAAATCACGGCATAACCCGATGATCTCCCTGGCATAACCCAAGGAGCTATTTTTTCCCAAGTCCCGGCTTAACCCGAGACCCTTTTCTTTTTCCAGCATAACCCGGTCATCTTCTAGCATAACCTGGATTCATTCATAGAGATACACAATCCTGATTTAATTGCTTAGATATGTGTCATAACTAAATCACGAAATTTTCCTAGCAAAAACTGGGGCAGGAAATTTCGTTCGTTTGCTTGTTTTGGTATCGTAAGCAGGGTGACCTCAAGACACAAGGTGTGAGATGATCAATGCACTAAATCTCAATCCAGAATCAAGAAGAGAAGAAAAAAAAAGAAATGAACTCAAATGTGAAGCGAGCAAGGGTGCGGATTGCTCAAAATCTGATCGAAGTCACGAGCTCCGTTGATCCTGTTTGACCCAATGCTGCATGAAAAGGAAAACACCTACAACTTGCGAGCATCAAGATTCAGATCGAAGTCCACAACGAAATCAGCTAAGACCCAAGATCAAGTTTCAAGAGAATTATAGATAGGAATCTTGTAACTCATAGTTGATAGGAATAGATAACTTAGCTTTGATTTTCCTTTTGGTGTAATAAGGAGGTCAGCAAGCAGTGGCAGCAGCAACAGCAGTGAAATCACAGCTTCTGGTAGTCCTAGCTACCAAAACCTTCCAGAACTACACTGACCTGATTCCTTTATAGCCAAGGATATGTAGGCAACCTTTGAAGCAAGGTTAGGTCAGATGATTTCCAAAATGCTTCTGATGGAGTGCTGAGCGGACAAAAATCCTTCATTGGTGCTCATTTATCTTTGCCCGAAAACCCGTCGTGTCTTCGAGCAAAGAGAACTGTGAGCATGTGATTTTTGCCTCGCTTAAATTACTCCTATATAATTTATTAAAATTAGGATTTTTCTTTTATTATTTGAATTTTAGGGAATTAATTGCCTGTTTTTATGATTGTGTGCATTTTTGTGCATTTTTAATTCATATAACCCATGGAAAATACAAAATAGCATATTTGCATTTTTAGAACCTCATTTTAAAATTTTTAGTTAATATAAAAAAAATAAAAGAAATTAATAAAAATAGTCATTTTGTATTTTTGGTTTAGATTTCTTTTTAAAACTACGATTTAGTTTATTTTAGAAATTAATTTTTTTAATTCTAGGGTTTAATCAGGTTTTGATAGTGTTGATTTTTTGTGTTTTAAGAAAAAAAAAATGAAAGAAGTCAAAAATAAATAAAATAAAAAGAAGTGAAAAGAAAAACAATAAAAGGCAATTAGGCCATCAGTGTGTGGCCAAAATCCAGCCCAAATTAAAGCCCCCAAACCCACTTCCAAATCAGCCTAGATTCGCCCCTTACCAGGTCCAAATACCCCAGTCTTCAGACCATTGAAACGACGTAGTATAGGGGTAATACTACGTCGTTTCAGGTCCTCTAATATCAAAATGATCCACACCCCCCATCCCTCATAATCCAACGGATTTGATTCCTTCTTGGTTTTAATTAAAAATGTCCGAAAATTGTTAAAAAATCTGAAACCAAATTCACCCTCCTCGTACTTTCCCCTTCCATGTACCGCCGGTGTATAACCACCGTGTCCCTGCCGTGCTTCCGCCGTCCACCGCCGACCGAAAATTGCCTCCGCCAGCGACGATGCTCTGATGAACCCCAAAAATACACCCTAGGTGCTCCTCCTTCTCCTCTTTCCGAATCTACACTTCTTTTCCCTCAAATCCAAGCCAAACTCCTCGAATCTTGATTTGAAACTACGGCCAAAACCCTACCTCTTCCATATCCGACCAAACTTACACCCTACAATCTCCTTAACCTCCTCATTCCGAAACCCAAACCAAAACCTTTCAAATCTAAGTAAAATCCCATGAATTTCAAATCTAGGGTTCGAGGTTTCAGCCTATTTTAGAAGTTTCAAGGGTTCGATTGATTTTAAATTAATGTTATATGTCTATTTCGGACGAAATAGACATGCAACATTAATTGAAAATCAAAGCTCGAAGTTTGTCCAGTTGAAGACCTAAAACCAGTAGGTTCCCCGATTTTTTTTTCTTTTTTCTTTGATTTGGATTGTTGTTTGTTTGGGGTTAGTAGTCGAGTTTATTTTTATTTATTTTCTTGTTTTGAATTCTAATAGTCAGTAGCATGAAGTGGTTTTTTAGTTGATTAATCTGTTTTAATCTGGTTTCATACTAATTTTTGGGTTGTTAATTGATTAGTTTGTTTGATTGTTAGTAAATGTTAATCCAAAAATCAGTAAGATCTTTTCCCTTTTATTTGATTATCTTTTTTGCTTGTTTTGATTTTGTTGTGATAATTGTTAGTCAGTAAATTTTTGTTTAAATTCTCCTTGTTCTTTGTTTTTTATTGTCTGTATATTTTTCGTAGGCATTAGTCTCCTGATTTTGTTTGTTCTTGTTCATCTCAGTATTTCATCTCTTTTAGGATTAATTTAGGGTATTAATTTGATCTGATTTTTCTCTTGTTCTTGATTTAATTTGATTTCCGATTTGAATCAGTGAGTTATTTTGTTTTATTTATAATACAATTTCTGATTTGATTTGCTTTTCGTTCTTGAATTAAAATTAAGGTTTGATTTTCAGTGAGTTGATTTGATTTGAACTAATTTCAGCCTAGACTACATAGGTATGATTATCAGGACTGTATTAGTTTAGTCGTTTGGTTATAGTTTATTTGGATTAATTAATTGACCATAGGTTGATTAAAGGAATAGGTTGATTTTGACTTAGGGTTGTAATTTTCAAGCAAATTCAAGGGTAGTTTGGGCATGGAAAAGGGTAGTTTTGTTTAGAATAATAATTTTAAAATGAAATAAAAGGTAGCATAGGTATTGTATGGGTAAAAGAACACCCTAGGACCTTCTAGAATAGCACTTTAGTGTAGATTTCAGCAAACTTAGGGCAGTAACTTGAGAAACAAATCAGAAATTGAAGGTTTAATAAGTGAAATCTGAAATTAAAAGAGGGAAAAAATGTGTGAAAGCTTCCAGAACATTCTACCTCATTTGTTGCCTATAAAAGGCAACCCCAATGCCTTCACTAACAAGTTTGGACACTCTCTGAAAAATTCCCAAAGTGTTCAGCCCCCAAAATTTCCCTTCCAAAGCAATTTTTAGCAAGTTTAGAACCTAGAATTTGAAATTCAAACCAAAATCCCGATCTGAAATACTGAAGCTCCCTTAGATCTTAGTCTTCTTCAACAAAACAAAACAAAAAATTTAACAAAAACAACAGAAAATCCAAAAATACTGCTCTATTGAAATTTCCTAGATCAATCTCAAAGTTCTAGCTATTAATCCAAGTTCCTAGCATAAAATTGGTTTGAAATTCCTTGGTGTTTCTGATTGATGAAGCTTTGGACATACCCTGATTTTAGTTGCAAGTCTATTTGAGTTCGAACAAGCCTATTTGGTTATTTTTTGGGTGCTACATCTCCTGTCGTTCAGTTCTGGGTGCCGTGGTGCTATTTTGGTTTTAAAAGTGGCTCTATTTGCTGTTGATACGAACTGCTGATTGATGTTGCCTGTCACTGCTGACCACCTCTTCTCTTATTTTGTTTCACTATCTAGGTACTGTCCCAGTATTCCCATGATAAATGGAATTCAAGTAAATGTGAACAATAGCGGAAGAAATGAATGAAATGCAACATGTTTCATCAATATCTTAGTTTAGTTCAAGTTTTTAATCACATATCATGGTTGTATCAATGTGAATAATTGCTATTTGTAATTAATTAGACTGCTGGACTTTTATAATAGTATGACTACTCTACCAGTAATTGTAATCTAATATGATTTGTAAGTAATTGGATCATTAGACTTTTAGAATTATATGGATATGTTTCCAGTAGCTTTAGTTTAGTATACTTAATCTCAGCCTTACATTTTCATATTAGACTAAATGTGTCCATGCATGCCTGTTGAAATTACAATTCATAGGTTTCCAGTTATGTGTTTGCAAATAATAAGACAATAAGTTACTTTACACATGTGTTATACGCCAATTTGGACGTTTTCTATGCAATTCGATAACCATGGTTGAAATAAGCCCATTAACGAGCTTCAACATTGGTGCCGGTGTCCAGATAAGTGTTGGGCTTGTTTAAGGTGCATAATGAGATTTACTAATGATTATATTTCCAGTTAACCACATTAGGTAGCCACTGATAAGCATGAAATATGTGCATAATAATACTAAATTTGAATCAGTGATATACTGGTTTCGTCTTCAATAGTTACAGGCTTGGAAATGAATTTCGGGGGCTCAGTCATGAGCTAAGTCAAAAGGCCATTACGTTTAAAGGATAACTGGGTCGTTCCAAATAGAATCATAAGCCCAAAGCTGGGCAAGCATATTTTCTCTCTTCCTGGGCCAAACCTTTAAGCCCAAAATTGTTAGAAGTCAAAAATCCTTTAAAAAATTATATTAGAAATATGGGAATTAATTTGCAATACAAATTTGGGCCTTCGAGTTAAGTAGCGGGTTCAAATTAAGAGGTTCATCCCTTTTGTTTGAATCCATACTTGAACTTGAGGCCCAAATTTTATAACATTAATTAGCTAGGGCTCTTTAGAGACAAATTCAATAGACAATTATAGTTTGCTCTAGGATGGCCTTTAAATAATAAAATGAGATGAGCCTCGCCAAACAAAATGCATAAATTGCGAGGCCCTCTTTATGCTTATATTAAAATACTTAGAATTCGGGGCATGCCGTTTAGCGAATTTCACGGCCTCCCGCAAAGATAATAACCCGTTAGTCGCTTTAGGCGCACTTTTAATAATTTTACCTTCTTAAATACGGGTGTGCATTTCATGCAACCCAAATCGAAATCCCAAAACATTGAATAAGAATGTGTCGAGGATCCGGGTGCATTTCATGTGACGTGATCCAAAAATACATTTTTAAACGACGTTCGCTTTCTTAAATTTTTTTAACTAAAAGCGGTGAAATAATTTTAAAATTGCACTATAGGTTGGAGCATGTACAAATTAGGTTTTGAGCCATTTATAATAATTTAAGCGACCATGCTAGAACCAAGGGATCTAGGGGTGCCTAACACCTTCCCTCGGGTCAACAGAATTTCTGGTTCGCAGACTCCAATCGAGAAGTCGAAATGTTCCTCGATTTGGGATTTAAATTAAATCGGTGACTCGGGACACCAAAAGCCAATCCTATCCCAAGTGGCAACTCTAAAAAAATAAATAAATAATCTCATTTCGAATAATGTCACTTTAAATAGAAAAACTCCATTATATGTTTATCCTTCGGGGTAGGTGTGTAAAAAGGAGGTGTGACAGCGTGTGCATGCATTAACTTTTTGAGCTGGAGAGTTAACTTCGTACAGTCACCACAGGAATTGATAGGGACATATTCCCTCAATTATTCCTTCAACTCTGGAGATTTGAAACATATCCAAAACTGGAACCTTTCGATCTCAAGATCTTAAGAATGTGTAAAAGGTTCCTTATTTGGTTCTTGATAGTACATTTGTTAAATCATCAAAACATAAAACAACATACTCCTAACCAAGGTACTTGTAACCTATCACTTCATAAACCCGGGATGTCAGGCAGGTTGGCCAAATGGGCCGTCTAAATGAGCGAGTTTGAGATAGAATATAAACCAAGGACTGCAATTAAGTCGCAAGTCTTGGCTGACTTCATGGCCGATTTCGATCGGGACTTTTGCCTCTGGATAGTAAGGAGCAGTAATGGTGTCGGAATTGACCTTGGGCACCTTATTTATAGGCGGATCTTCCAATGTAAAAGGGTCTGGGCTTGGAATAATCTTAATCACACCAAAGGCAATCCATTAGAACAATTACTTTAACTAACAATGAAGCAGAGTACGAAACTTTGATTGCAGGGCTCGAATTGGACCAGGTACTTGACTCCAAGGTCATCGAAATTTGCAATTGGTGGTAAATCAGATCTACGGGATCTTTGACACCAAAGAGGAGCATATGCAACAATACGTGGTAAAGGTCCAGGCTTTGTTAGCACGATACGAGGAGTGGTCAATCACTCATATCCCAAGGGAGGATAACACGGAAGTAGATGCATTGTCAAACTTGGGCACTTCGACATGAATCAAGGTGTTAGAATCAGGGATGGTAGTACAACTGATGAATTCAATCCTGGATACAGATGGCTACCATGAGGTAAATTCGACTAGTTTGGTCTCGGACTGGAGAAATGAAATAATCGATTATCTCGAGCACGAGAAGTTGACCGAAGACCTCAAAGCGTCACAAGCATTACGCGTCAAAGCTATATGTTATAGCTTCAAGAAAGGCCAATTGTACAGAAAATCCTTCCAAGGCCCGTTGGCTTGGTGCTTAGGAGTGTTAGAAGCTAATTATGTCATGAGAGAATTCCATGAAGGGATATGCGATAACCACTCGGATGTAGATTCTTTGGTTCTAAAATTAGTTCGGACAGGATATTACTGGCCCCACATGGAACAGGACGCCAAAGACTTCGTGTGAAAATGTGATGAGTGTCAACACTATGCACTACTGGTACATCAACCAACAGAACCCTTACATTCGGTTCTATCCAAGTGGCCTTTCAAGAAATGGGGAATGGACATCGTCAGACCGCTACCTCCAGCCCGTGGAAAGGTAAGGTTTCTTTTAATTTTGACTGACTATTTTTCTAAATGGGTGGAAGCAGGTCCTTATTAGAAGATCGTAGAGCGTGAAGTGGTCAACTTCCTGTGGGAAAATATAATTTGCAGGTTTGGAATACCAAAAGAGATAGCATGAGACAATGGGCCGCAGTTTATCGGTGCAAAAATTACAAAGTTCCTTTAAGATTTGAAGATAAAAAAGATCACCTCTTCACCTTATCATCCGAGCGCAGACAGTCAAGCTGAGTTAAAAAACAAAGTGATTAAGGTTGGAAGCTTCAAAAGGAAATTGGCCTGAAGAATTACCCGGAGTTCTATGGGCCTACAGAACAACGGCCAAGTCAAGCATATGAGAGACTCCTTTTTCCCTTGAGATATTTTCAGGTAGATGAAGAGTCGAATAATGAAGCAATGTTAATAAACTTGGAGCTGCTCGAGGAACGCAGGGACTTGGCGCATATGAGAATGGTAGCTCATAATCAAAGAATGGAGCAATATTACAATCGAAGAGCCAATTTCCGTTATTTCAGGGTAGGAGATTTGGTTATGAGGAAAGTAACTCAAAATACCCGGGAGCTTAACACGGGGAAGCTAGGCCCAGCATGGGAAGGCTCCTACCGAATTTCATCTATCACTGAGAAAGGTTTGCACGAGTTGGAGGACCAGAATGGAGATAAGTTGCCTAGAAATTGGAACGTGGTGCACCTCAAAAGATATTATTGTTGATGAACAATATTCGATCTGAAAGTATGTACTGTACGCTTTTTACCTTCATTCAGGTTTTGTCCCAATTGGGTTTTTCTGGCAAAGTTTTTAACGAGACAACGATAGAAAGCATACTACGAAGACAACATCAATAAAACCTTAAATAGAAAGACAAACAAGCAAGTTTCCGCTCGGGGATGGTTAGATAATCTTTGGCTCTATAGTAAATTCCTAGTAGGAAGTGAATTTTTCTATTGAGCAAAGGTTACCCGACCATTCACGAGCACAAACCACTAGAGGATTGTTAGGTAATCTTTTACTCGATAGAACAGATTTTGAGGGAAATTAAGGTGTGTTACCGAGTTAAGGATTACCTAGCAATTCATAGGTGGATTCTTTGAAGGCACAAGACTTCCAATGTTCTAATTTGCATTCTTCGCATTCGAACACTAAAGGGGGGAATGATATGAGGATATGACAACACTTACTTCCACGTCGACCGTAAACAATAATTCGAAAACATAAATATGTCATTGGGTCCGGGGACTGCACAGCCAGCCCCGTAGAAATAAGTTGTACAAGATAGCCACAAGCAATGGCAATTTCTTTTTACCATAACAAATTCTTTTGTACTTTTGAAAATAGAAGGAATTAAATGAAATGAAATCCTTTTGTTTTTATCTTTTTTCTTGTCTGAACAATGAACTAACTTTGTCATTTGAAAGTTAAACAAGTACTTCAAATATTAGTGCCGTAATGAATAGGAGACGTCCTCTTCAAGTGCACTGTAAATATAAGAGGGCCCTCTCTTATGAAAACCCTCACGTTAAAGGGTTGGTTTCAGAAGAATTTATGCCCGGAATCAAAATACCTTCAGGGGAAAATGAACTCGGAGACGTACATGAAAGGACACAAAAAAGTAAACTTGCGCAAATACTTATAGAAAGCCTCATGTAAAAGGGCTAACGCTTGGAACCAAAGTACTTTAAAAAGAGTGCATCCGAGACTAGACATAGCAAAACAAAAAATGAAAACATGCGCAAAATTCTTAAGCAAGTGCAAAAGTTAAAGACTTGCATGGATACGCAAACAAAAGTAAGAATCAAACAATATTTGAGAAAAAATATGTCTTTATTTACAAAACGTGCCAAAAATGGCAAAGATACAAGAATGGGAAAAAGAAAAGAAAAAAGCTAAACTGCAGCATCTCCGGAACCAGGAGGAAGAGAAGTGTCCGCGTCCCCAGGAGAAGTATGAGGATCCGTTGATGGCTCTACATTTTCCTTAGTTTGGTCTTCAGCATCATCATCATTCGGTTCCTCTTCAGTTTTTAAATATTCAGAATCGTAACTAGAAGAACCAGAAGCATCAGAAGCATCAGATTGTGTCGGGAGTCCATTTTTAGCAGCCAACTCAAGCTTTCGGTCCCTAGCAATTTTGGCATCAAAGTCAAGGATGCCTGCTCTAGCCTTTTTCAAAGTTTTTCTCCTCATGCTATACAGGGCGTAAGTTTTTCCAACAATGAGGGAAGCCGCTCGATGTTTGAGTTTTTCCTTGAGTTGGGTTACCTCATCAAAGAGGCTTTTACGGTCGGACATAACGGATTGGAGGCTAATATCAAGGTCGCGGATAGTTGAACTAAAGAGCCTATTATGCTCGATATTTTTTCTGTACTTCTATTCCAACTAGGCACATTTTGTCTCCAAAGCAGCAAGCTCTTCAATTTTGGAGTCCAAGGCAGCTTCTAATTCAATCACTTTTTCAACAGTGGCAGCCTCGCACTCAGTTGCAGCAAGAACGACGTCATGTACTTCAGCCCATTTGGCCTTGGCCTCATCAAATCTAACCCTTAGCGGGCTAAATTTTTGGCTAAGGGCTACCACCTCTTGCTCGCTTTGCTGCAAACGAGACTCCAAAACAACGACCTCACTAGCTTTGGTTTCCAGTTTCGAGAGGCGGAGGACAGTCTGGTCAAGCTCCGCAAAAAGCTAATTCCGTTCAGAAGTAAGTTCCTCTTTCTCGTGAATCAACTTCTGGAGGCCCTTAGAAGCAAGAAAGTTGGCCTAAAAAGCAAGAGAAGCAAAATTTAGAATATATTCGTGCAAAGGAAGAAGAAAATACGAAGGAACAAAAGGAATGTACCATTGCGGCATTATGCATGGCATTGTTCAACAAACACTCTCCTGAGAGTGACTGAACCTTTTCCCATTCTTTTTCTGAAGCCAAAGACTTTAGATAGTCAGCAAGCTCCACTTGTCGGGAAAGCAGGTTACACTCGGTAGAGACTGAAAGGGTAACATTCCTACTCCTTTGTGGATCTTCAGAAGGGACAGCGTAATTTTGCCCCAAATTCCCTTGAACTGGGGAATGGGGAGGATGAACATCTCTTTCATGATCAGATACGACCGATAGAGATGATGTAGCAATTTTTGGTGGAAGAGTGGATCAACATAGAAATGATGTAGCAATTGATGGTGGTGGTAAATATGGGAATGAAACTGATGGAGTTGAATGATGTGAAGCACTTGTATCAAGTGCAATGCTGGTAGGATGCTCGCCATCCAAAGATGGAAGGGACTCGGAACTCAGCCCCGCAATACCGGGCACATAAGTTGGGTCCCGATAGCGGGAGTTAGCATTTTCTACTAATTCAAACTCCCCCAGAGCACCGAGACGTCGTCCTTAGTTGGGATGGTTAACTCATCAGATGGAGCGTTATGTTGAGTTGATGATGAACGTTTCCTTCTGTGTAGGGAAGCCCCATCATCACTGGATTCTCCATCATTATCAATCATCATAGTGTCTATGAACGGCCTGGGAGGAGGGCTAGTGACCATGACTTCCGAAGATGACACAGGGGTCGTAGTCTCGCCCTCTTATTCTTTTCCCCGGCCGCAGAGGATTTCCCCAGCCGTAGAGGAACGCCTTCTCTTAGGTTGCTTGTTCTCCGGCTTGGGACTCCTTGATGAAACACATGTGCCCGAAGCAGGTCTAGAGACACCTGCTCAAGTAATCGCCTCCTAAAGCAGCCTCGCCATATCAGTAGTATCAGTCAAAACATCCTCCTCGGGGACAATAATAGAGCCCACAGGTAAATCGGATTTCAAGATAAAGATCAAAGAAATTAATTAAGTTCTTCACATGAAAAATTGAAATAAGGTGAATTTAAATTACCATGATTTTTGGAGTTCTACCCGTACTTAAGGGCCAATTCTTTCCACAAGCGAGTTTCGGGCGTCGTAACATCTAAGATCCTCTGAACCCATCGGTCTAAGCTTTCCGCTACCGACGAGGTCCATCGAGTTTTTGAATCATATGAAGGATGACGAATCAATACATGCATAGAGGAATATTTAGTGAAAGAAATTATACTAAATAAAGGTCTTACGAGTACTGTTTTAAGCGACCGAAAATGATGATGTCGTTGACGAAATGATATTATTGGTGGCAGTTGCAACTAACCGTTCAGCCTACCCACAATCGTTATTATCATCCATGCTAGTCAACAGAGCATGGTGACCACGTTTGCAGAGGTTTATCATACCTCATCCCCCTCCCAAAAAATCTTGGGAGAGTAAAGGTTCATCATACGAGCTAATGATAGCTCTTCTCCAGTTTCCTGGACCAGGCGTCGAAGGCAGGAAATCGTCCTCCACACTGAAGGGCTCACCAGTGCCAAGTATACTTGGTAGCGAAGGCAAAACTCCGCAATCACGGAATCAAGATCTCTGCTCCAACAAAATTCAACCAAAGTAAAGGGATACGTATAAAAATATGTAAAACCTTTCCTGGGAAGGGTCACTCGCTCCGATAAATCAGGAGAAATGATGTCCAATTCATGGCAGCGACAATCTTATTTCACAGTAGGGATACTGGAAGGGCGAATTGAAGAAGAATTCCAACTGATAGCCCATAAACGAGGATTAGCGGTAGAAAATTTCTCTTCGAAGTCTTTTGTGGTGTTAAGACTTCGGGGGATAATAGAACCTACCGTTGGAGAAGCAGAGTCCTCATCCTTGTTCTTTTTCTTTGAAGAGCCAGCGCGTTTGGAAGGAAAAGCCATTAAATGAGAATAATGAAAAAGGTTTTGGTTCGAAGAGAATTAGGAAAAAGATGGAAAACAAAGATGCAACTTAGAAGTTCCAGAAATTATGAAGTGCATAGGAGAAGGATAATGCATATAAGTAAGATTTTAGCGGTTGAATTCATGGGCATGATTACCTCGATAATCGGTAAAGGTTGTGCTGAATCGTGGGATGACGTGTTTCAAGACATTAAATATGGAGAAACGTACGTCTAATCAACTGTCAGAAGCCTGCAAAGGAAATTATAGTAATTCCCGCCAAAAGGAGTATTTTTACCAACTTTCCGATAACACAAGATTGTGTCACCGAAAAGCACGGGGACTATCTATATGGGGAAAAATATAATATGACACGTGGTCATCTAAAGGAAGGACACGTGGAACCCAAGACGAAGATGGTCACCAAACGCAACTACTCCGCTTGTCACCGGAAGGGAATGTTCATAAAGGTGTATTAAATGTTTTGCGTCCGGTAGCATTTAATACGGAATATTTTGCAGCATTAAGAACGACAGCTCGTTACAGGGAATTTAGCATTTATTTTCACTGTTACACCTTCATCAATGGTCCTCATAATTGACATTAAAGGAGGGCACGATCCTAGGACCTCCTTCCCTAGACACAATTCTAAATAGAGAGCTCAATTATCATTGTAGAGGACACAAATTTTATGGCTAGCTTACACTACATTCTATACAAAGTTTAACGCAATTTTACTTTCTTGCTTTTGATCTCATCATTGCTATGCCCGGAAATCTTTTTCCTGTATTCGTCAATTTTGCTATTTCATCTATATTCTAAGGCTAAGTATCATATATTTCTTTGATTATTTTATTATTTTAAGATTAAATTAATTCGTTTATTTAAAAATATATATAAATTCAACTGTATTGTTTTACGGATAAACACCGATTTCTCTGTCTTCTTAGCGCTACATTAAACTATAATTGCACCAATCAATAAAGTGTAGTTCTCTTACACGTATGAATTTTTCTTTACTTGCTTATTGTTCGATCCCAATGAAGATTTTTTTTCCATTGCTCTTTGAAACTAATTTATTAGTTGAAATTAGATTTAAGAACCTCATAGAATCTCCCCAATTAGGACTCCTACATTGTGTAAATGAAAAAAAGAAAAGAATTAAAATTATTTTAGATATTTTGAAAAATTAGAAATCACTTCAATATTTTCCTCTGTTTTTTTTTATTTTATAAAAATATAGAAAAACAGTCTATGGTTGATGTACCATTTTCCAGCATTAGCAAAGTGGAGAGACAAAACAATAGCAAGCGCGTGTATGAACTTTGTAATAGAGAGAGTGGCTACTAAAATCTCAAGAGAAAACTCGAGGCCAATGATGCATAGAGAGAGTATCCAATGATTGTACATATGCGCGTGTCGGATGGGATTGAGGCAATGTGACACGCACGAGTACCCTAAAGTGGGTCCCACGTTCTGCCACGTGGGCAAGCACCCCATGCTTCATCACGTGAACTACCACGTGATCCTCCCTCTTTGTTGTCTTTTTCCCTCTTTTCAAAATCTTTTGAAATTTTTTGTTTTTGTTTTTGTTTTTGGTCTTTTTCTCCTTTTTATTTCTCTTTCATGAAGCTCATGCTTGGCTTTGGATTCTTCCAATTTGCTTGGCTCTAACTTTTTAGCCCAAAGGTTGAAACTTTCTATCCTTTCGTTTTTTACTTTTTTGCGTTTCTTTGTTTTACTTTTTAATTATTTTTATCATCCTTTTCTTTATTTTGGAAGTCAATGAGCAGGAAAAAAATGTGGTGGGCCTAGCTTAAGACTTAAATCCACCTTATTCTCTACATAATTACATAATAGTATGTGATAATGGAATAGCTATGTAATGACTTAGATTACAAGTTTACACGGTAGTTGAACAGTTTATGTGCAATGATCATGTGTAAAATTAGTTTCGTACAATATTTATTAGAACAATTGTTTTTTTTTTTCAATTCCATAATAGATTGTAAACAAATTTTCAATTAATTATAAATTAAATTATTTCATTCAAAAAAATTGAAAATACTTAACTTTGTAAGTACTATATTGGTTCCTCTAAGTATCATTATGCATAGGGCTTGCTAGATTATGTAACTTAGTAATACTTACGTATAATATATACTTTTATAAATAATAATTTGTCAGTATCATTGTTCCAATTATACAAATATTGAGATTGCAGTTAGATTCGAGATTCAAATAGGGTCTTTTTCCCTCGGAAGAATGAGATCAATGAATAGAACAATTACATGCACACTACGTATAATCAAGAGGCACAGATTGTAACATCTTAAAAAGTAATATACGTAAATGAATCCTTTTTCACATATCGCTTATTCGATCACCCTATCCATGCAGATAAGGTATTCCAAAACTATTTCACGGTTATTTTTCTACAACCTACTAGAGTACGTGAAAAGCTTATATGCATTAAAGAATATTGTTCAAGTTGTTTCTTTAAAATTCTTTTGTGGAGTTTCGGCTGAAATTCATTCGTATTCCTGGACCTATATATTACTAGTTGACAAACTTTTTTTGTTGTTGTCTGAATCACTTAAGTTAGCACACAAATGCATGACTATAGGTGAAAAGATACTAATAACTTTAGAGGTGAAACGTTAAGGTTTTGAATTTGGAACAAGTTAGCCAAGGGAATTAATCAAACAATGTCAACTTCTAGCTAGGGAGATTCAACATTGACAATTATTTGATGCCTCCTTAGCGAGAGGTCTCAAATTTATGTCCCTCAAGATTCCTACACTAGTGTAGCCTTATCTCAATGTGGTTCACTAGTTGCCAATTCATGCATGAGGTAAGTTTACCTTTTTCATGTGGAAAAAAGATAATGGGTTCGGAGCTAATAATTATTTATGAATTAGGTGCAGGGGCGAAGCTATGTTGGATTAAGGGTGATCAATTGACCATCCTATTATCGAAAAATTATATGGTGTATATAGGTAAAATATTAGATCTTAATGGTAATATAACATATACTATTGAACAATCTTTGATAGGGAATTTGAACACCTAGGCATACTTATTTTCGCTGTATATAGTGGTAATTACATTCCCATAACAGTCTGTTGATGATTTGTGTGGCACAAAATACTCAAAAAATTGTCATACTAAGATTAAGTTTTATATTGTTATAGAGTATAATTTTTATGTATACACAAAATAAAACTTCTCCTCTATTTGACACATCCAGAAACTGTTAGTTGAAGTTGTAACTTACCTTTTAAATGCAAACTCAATTAAAAAGACTGCAGTAATTAGTCATTTACAAAGATTATTTCTGTAACATACTGCCATTTAAAACAAGGGAAGCTTGCGTCCTCCCCATATTATTCAAACCAAAACACTCTGTAACCTATTATTCAAACATATAATTATGAAAACTTATGACAATTCTTAATCAAATCAGTAAGTACATATAACTATTAATTAAGTGCACTGTTTCGTAGCATTGTAACAGTTTTGTTTTGGATAGTTAAACTAGGTCAATTTTGACTTACAATTTAAACATATCCGTTTGTAGTTTTGATACGATAAAGATTGCATATACTTTAAAAAAAAAATTTAAAGGCCAAATACAATACACAACCCATTAAACTTGACCCAATATTTTATTTTGGCACTCTAACTAATTCTTGTTCTATTTTGGCCCTCCAATTCCATTTTTTTGTTCCACTTTAACACAAAAGCTCACTAGATTTAGTGTGTGATTTGCCTCCCCGTTTAAGCGCGCGAGGGATCATTTTTCAGCCAAATTTCCATGGCCAAATACATACACAACCCATTAAACTTGACCAAATTTTTCATTTTGGCACTTTAACTCAATCATGTTCCATTTTGGCCCTCTCCCATTTCTTTTGTTCCACTTTGACACAAAAGCTAACTATTTTTCGTACTCCCAATGTGGAGGCGGATCCAGAATTTAAATCATATGGATTAAATTTTAATGTTTTTAACATTGAACCCATTATATTTTTAAAGTTACGGGTTTATATCTATTTTTTTTTTACAATTTTAATGAATTTTTACATACAAATTTTACTCTGCGTCGAAATTTATCGGTTCAGTTGAACCCGTAGTTATTACTGAAAAAATATATATAAAAATATTTTTTTCACGTGAGGCAAAAAAATAAAAAAAATAATAATTTAAAATTATAAAAAAAAAAATGCGGGTGGTGGGGGTAGCAGCTGGGATTTGTCTGCGCTGTATTTTTTCCTGGGATAAAAGCTTTTATGTCAAAGTGGAACAAAATAACCCATTATATTTTTAAATATTATGGGTTCATATCTATTTTTTTTTTTACATTTTTAATGAATTTTTACATACAAATTTTTACTCTGCGTCTAAAGTTATGGGTTCAGTTGAACCCGTAGTTATTACTGAATATATATATATATAAAAAAAATTTCCTCGGGATGTGGGCAGAAAAACGAAAAAATAAAATAATTTGAAATTACAAAAAAAAAATTAAAATAAATTTGGGGGAGTGGGGGGCAGTGGGATGGGGGTGGGGTAGCAGCTTGTATTTGCACGCGCTACATTTTTACCTTGGGGAAAATTATGTGTTAAAGTGGAACAAAAAAAATGGAGTTGGAGGGTCAAAATGAAACAAGAGTTAGTTAGGGTACCAAAATAAAATATTGGGCAAGTTTAATGGGTTGTATATGTATTTGGTCAAATTTAAAACTAATATAAACATAAATCCGTTTAATTTAATACTTTTATGTGTGATTACAATGAGTTCAAATCGTTACAAATCGAGAACTCGAACGTAGCAAAAGTGTAGTTCATCAAAATTATAAATGTAGTTAACACTCTATTAGCAAAAAGTAACCAAAAAAGCAAAAATATGTGATGGAAAAATAAATATTAAATGTCCAGCAGTTGGCATTGCCTTCGATTTTAGCAAAAATTCAGCGCGTGAGTTGAAAAAAAAAAGTACAGTTCAGAAAAAGTCTTTCACGAGAGAGCACGCACGATAGTCAACAGTCAACGGTGGGAAAAAGAGTAAAAAAGCCGCTTTTTAATGAGAAGTTTCAATTCAGGAAAGAGAAAGCAAACATTACTTTCTTCCGGTCCGGTCCAAAATAAATAATTTTTTTTGGATATTTTTAACAAATTAAAAAATTTATCTTTTAGCATTAATTAGCAATAGAATTGATTATATTAATCTTTACTATATCACATAAATACTCCTAACACATATTCCAAAATTATTTACTCTAAAGACAATATAAGAAAAAATAATTAATTTATTCTTAAATTCTAAAAAAATTATTTATTTTGGATCACAAGAAAAAAACCAAAAAATTACTTATTTTAGACTGGAGGGAGTATTATTAACTACAGGCTGAAATGAAAGGTGGAGCACAGTACAGTCAGTAACTCTACCTTCAGTTACTTTTACACTCACAAGTCAGTCACCGTGGTTAAATTTCACCAAACCATGGTCTATAAAAGCCCCACGCAAAATTTGCCAAATATAAATAGACTGAAAAACATCCAAAGAAACAACAAAGGAAAAGCCAAGCTAAAATCAAAGCCAATCTCTATCATCATCATTGAGCCAATAGCCACTGACATAAGTCATCATTGAACATCTATTTACCTTCTTCTCTGTCTATTCACACATCTCTTTCTCTCTCTCTAAATTATTTTCTTTTTTGTGTTTACGAAAAATAAAAGGACATAACTATAAATATTTTTCTTGTTTGTATATATATTGTTCATAGGTTCTGAATCTTCTGACCTATCCTACAAACTGTATTGCACTAGCCAAAGGAAAAAAGCTGTAACTCTTCTGCTACAAAAGAGAACCACCCCATATTTCTTCGTTCTGTCCCCCACCTCTACCCAACATTCAAATCCCAGAGAAAGAAAAAACCCCATTTACCTTTCTTTTGGATTCTAAAGGGAAAGAAAAGGGAACTTTTATTTGTTTTTCAGAGGAAAAAAGGAAGAGAGAAAATATGGGTGGTGAGAAAGAAGATGGTTTAGGTTTGAGCCTCAGCTTAGGAATGGGTTGCCCTAAAAATAATCTCAAGAATGACTTCATTTCACCATCAACTCCTCCATTCCTCTTGCCCTTCATGCATAATCATCAAATATCTGCAGGTAAAAGTTGCAAATATTACAACTTTTTGCTTTTTTCTTTCTTTTCTCGAGCTTTGGTGCAGCAATAAAGTTATCTGTATATGTGACCTATAACTCATGCATTCAAGCCGTGAAATCAGCTACTTATGTTTGCATCAGGTAGATTGACTATGTTATACTTTTGGGATGCGACCTATTTCGAATCCCGCGTGAACGCCTGATGCTTCTTGACCGGGCGGCTGTCTTTTTTTTCTTTCATTTGATCTTGAGACTTGAATGCATGCTCCAAGTCAGACACGAATCCCCTCTTAAACTTGATTGGTTCAACTTTTAAATTTTTAAGCACTATACATTATACTAAGAATTAATTGAAATTTTAGAAAATTGTCACACATTCATACCCATCAAATATTAGATTCAAAACTCAATAAATATAGGCTTCATCGGGCCAACCAAATGGTTTTTTTTAGAATGTTTGATTTATGTAGATGTTTTTTTTTCTTTCTTTGTGCAGAGAGAAATGAAGAAGCAAGAGAATCTATAAGAGGGGAAATAGATATGAATCGACCAGTGAGGATGATAGAGTTAGAAGATGAAGAATTAGAAGATGAAGCTGTGATAATGGTTTCATCACCTAATAACAGCACAGTTTCGAGTGTGAGTGGGAAGAGGAGTCATGACAGAGATGAGAACGAAGGGGAGAGGCCCACCAGCTCCCTGGAGGACGACGGCGGCGACGCGGCGGCGAGGAAGAAACTCCGGCTGTCCAAGGAGCAAGCAGCCGTTCTTGAAGAGACATTCAAGGAGCATAACACTCTTAATCCAGTGAGTGGCAGTTTTGGTAAATATTTTGTGGGTAAAGGGTAGTTTTCTGATATAAAAAAATTACTGTATGAATAATTTATTGGAAAAAAAAGTTTGTTTAAACGTGTTTAGGAGGTGTAATAGTTTTGGGTGAAGATGTGTCAATTTACTTCTTCCCCCAAAACTTTTCTCATAAAGTATTTAATTTTTTTTTTTTGGGAAAATAACGTAAGCATCTTTTTTTTCCCCAAAGAATCTGATTTTTTAAATGCAAAAGTGTGATTAATTATTTTTCTTTCTTCAGAAGCAAAAGTTGGCACTGTCGAAACAGCTGAATCTCAGGCCAAGACAAGTGGAGGTGTGGTTTCAGAATAGGAGGGCAAGGTATGTTATTTGCTTGCTGATTCAAGGGTATTTTTGGCACGGAAATAATACTTCACGTTTGTAACATGAATCTTTGATATTACTTGGAGACACACGTGTAGTGTTCCATTATAAAATTTTGATTATGATAATCCAAAGCCCTGTCGGGCTGCGCACGTGTGCATGGATTATACTACTTACACTTGAATTTAAAATGGTCTAACAATTTATTCTCCGTAAAATAACAAAAAATGATCTGTCCTATTTTATTTTAATTTTTAAGGCTCGTTGCACTGGACTTATTGTATTTATGAAATTATGAGTTAAGAATTTAATACTAGTTGATGAATTTTTTTTTTTTTTTTTTTTA